>BRDA01066853.1:0-14742 GCA_036984385.1 Crenuchus spilurus | reverse complement strand
TTTTTGTGTTAAAAAAAAAAAAAAAACGGTCGGGTGCTTTTTAGAGGGTCGGGCGGGGATGATCACCAATTCTTTTTTTTTACTTGGCCTAATGTCAAAATGCTGAATTTTTGTCTCATCTGACCACAGCAACCTTCTCCCAATCACTCTCAGAATCATCCAGATGGTAATTGGCAAACTTCAGATTGGCCTGCACATGTGCCTTCTTGAGCAGGGGGACCTTGTGTGCACTGCAGGATTTTAATCCATTACGGCGTAATGTGTTACCAATGGTTTTCTTGGTGACTGTGGTCCTAGCTGCCTTAAGATCATTAACAAGTTCCCCCTGTGTAGTTTTAGGCTGTTTTCTCACCTTCCTCATGATCAATGATACCCCACAAGGTGAGATTTTGAATGGAGTCCCAGATTGAGGTTGATTGACAGTCATTTTATATTTCTTCCAATTTCTTACAATGGCACCAACAGTTGTCTCCTTCTCACCCAGCATCTTACTTATGGTTTTGCAGCCCATTCCAGTCTTGTGCAGATCTATGATCTTGTCCCTGACATCGTTAGAAAGTTCTTTGGTCTTGACCATTTTGGAAACAATCTGATTGATTAATTGAGTCTGTGGAGAGGTGTCTTTTATACAGGTGACAATTTAAGACAGCTGCCTTTACTGCAGGTAACAAGTTGAGTAGGAGCCTCTAACTGGTCTGTAGGAGACAGAACCTTTAATGCTTGGTAGGGGTCAAATACTTATTTCCCTTTGCAAAATACAAATAAATTTACATACAGCATTTTATACAATGTAATTTTCTGGATTTTCTTTTATACTTTGTATATATATATATATATATATTCTCTCTAACTTTTAAAATAAACCTACCCTTAAAATTATAGACTGTTCATATTTGTTAGTGGGCAAACTTACAAAATCAGCAAGGGATCAATAATTATTTCCTCCACTGTAATAGAGTTGATTTATCACTGTGTTGTAAATTAACCCTCTCTCATAAGTGGGTGTTACCCTTTGCTATGGATTTGGTTTAACCTCCCAGTCTGTACAGTAGCTGAAACAGAATAGGAAACAGTCAAGATGATCATTGCCTTCATCACTTTTACTGCATCACTCATCTGCCTCACTGGTACATCTAATCTATTAGTTATTTTACAATTTAATGCTGTTTGTTCTAATGAACACTGAACTAATACATTGTATTGTTTTATACTCATTATTATTCAGATGCTAAAAATGTTGACCAGACTCCTCCTGATCTGGTGAAGAATAAGCAGGAATTTGCTGATCTTTACTGTTCTCACTCCATAAAAGACTACCGGATTATTCTGTGGTATAAAAAGTCAGAAAACACTCAGTTACATCTTCTTGGATACATCAATATACAATCCAGATATCCAGAGGAAGCCATGAAGAACAAGATTGACCTTGATGGAAATGGACGTGATAAAGGAAAACTCACTATCCAAGATCTGCAGCCAAATGACAGTGCAGTTTATTTCTGTGCAGCAAGTAGACACAGTGCAGCAGACCTCAAAGCTCTTTTACAAAAATTCTCCTCCTACATAGCTGAACACATGACCTAGCTACTGCAACTCTCTACCTAAAACTAATGTGAAAACATGGCCATTGGTCATTGAACCTCCATGAGAATTAACTCCCCAAACAGATCATATTCCACATTATATTCAGTATTTTTCAAAATACAGATCAGCTGACCTAAATGCTGAACAGGTACTGAACAACAATGCACTTCTGCATTTCATCCTAAGAGGGCATCCTGATGATGAAGTCTGAGAGGTAACTCCAACATGTCTCATTACAGTCTGAAGTTCAACCACCTCAGAGTTTCATCATGATCTGTGTCAGCAGCATTATTCTTGTTCCATGTGTAGTCCTGTTTGGTAAGTTTCTTAATTGATGTTCTGTTTGAACATCTATTTTCACTTTGTGACATATATAACAGCACATTTTCTCTTATTCCAGGGTTTTCTCACTGCAGTAGTGTCAACCAGTCTCCTCCACATCTGATTAAGAGCCACAGTGAATCCGCCATCATTGAATGTTCACATAATGTAGGAAGCTATAATCAAATCATCTGGTACAAACAAAATCAAAACAGAGAATTAACTCTAATTGGATATGTCTATGCAAAGTCAGAAGCCAAAAAAGAAGCAGACTTTGAGACTAAAGTGGACATGACTGGAGATGGAAGCAAACAAGTCTCAATGACCATCAATAGTCTTTTATCCACAGACAGTGCAGAATATTTCTGTGCTGCATATTACACAGCACTGCAGATCTGCTCTATTCAATACAAAAACCTTCTTTGGTAAACGGCCAAAACAGAGAGTTAAGACGTTATTAACACCTGCATCTGTGGCCTGCTGTTGTCTCACTGCCAGTTTCTGCAAATTTGAAGCAGTTGTACAAACTTATGGAAATTATTAATATCGTTGCATTTCAAAAATAAATAACATGGTGTAATTAAAGTACATTCAATATCCACCCAAACATCTAGAAATGCTCATCACTGGATATTTTATATAATCAATGGATGTAATGTTTAAAGTCATCTAACAAATTGATATTTGTTTGGGTTATTCCTGTCTTCAAACTCAATCTGTATATACAATTATTTAAATTGAACAAATTAACTGAACATGTTATTTAATTAACCAGTGTGATGCTCAGCAGAAAACATAGGATTTGTTACTTTGAGATTTGTTGTCAAACATTTGATCTGTAGGTGGCACTGTAGTGTGGGTGACAGTTACAGTCTGTGGTCGGTCTTCTCATGCCCACTAATCCCAGTGATAAATAAGTGATCAAGTAATGATATCATCTTGGTGTCAATGAAAGGCATGATCTGACAGCTGATGTTCATATGTCAAAATTTACCACTTACATGGAGATTTCCACAAATTATCTTAAATTAAAACAATAATTCATCCTGTTGGTTTTGTGTTTCTCTGCTAATAATAGTAGCAGGTGTGTTAATATTAACTTTTCAATTAAAAGATCATGAAAATGTCTGAAGTGACAACTTCTATCAATTTATGTCTTTTATTTTGTAAAGACGTTAATCGATTTTCTGTTGATGTGCTGATTGAATATGAAGTATATGAAAACAATTTGACTATTACTGATAAATCATCACCTGGTCTAATCTAGACCTGAGAGGATTCAGCTTCTCAGATATCTGTATCTGAAAGTGAAATAACTTGAGAAAAAGCCATGAAGAACAAGAACAACTTATGTAGAGAGAGGAAAACAAAGCTCCTGGTCTAAAACCATTGTTCAATTCCTCTGAATTAATCTCTACATCTTTTTGATCTTTGTCCAGAACATTATTTTTTGTTAACAATGAGAGGTTACAATGAGAGGTTAGTCTGATTGTGATTGTTTCTTTTTCCATCTAATGCACTTTCCAAAGACAGCAATGCTGCACTTATCAAAAAATCAAACAAGCATCCGAGAATATCATTTAACTTCAATTTTCTGTTGTTGCACGACCAAGATGGGTAATGTACTCATTGTCGCATATAATATTCTACATTACTAAAACCACAAACCAATTAATAATAATAATTATAATCGTAATAATAATAATAATAATAATAATAATAATAATAATAATAATAATAATAACAACAACACTTATATATGTTATTATGTTATATTACATATTATGTTACACTTATATAGTACCTTTCACAAAAATAAGGACGCCTTACAATAATGAAATGATTGAAATAAAAAAAAAAACACTAAGTAAAATAAAAGGAGTTAGAGAAAAGTAGGATTTTAGATTGGATTTAAACACAGAGAGGGTGATAATCTAAAGAGAGAGAGGCAAGGCATTCAAGACACTACAGGCAGCAACACTGACAGACCTCCCACCCATAGTGGACTGCCTAAACCTTGGAACAGCAGAATCAGAGGACCTAAGTGAGCATTGAGGAGCATGAGGCTGTAAGAGAGCAGAGAGATATGATGGAGCTATGGCCTTATAGGTCAGTAGAAGAATTTTGTAGTGCAAGAGGTCAGAGACAGGTAACCAGTGGAGCTGATGGAGCACAGGGGTGATATTTAACGAACCAAAATACTAAACAGGTTACTTACAAGCACAATGCACCACCGACTTTCATCATAGGAGGGCGCCATGTTTGAAAGTTAACTCTGTCAAAGGTCAAAATAAGCCATTCTTTTACATTTAAGTGCAGTGTGATCACAGCTCAGATTCAACATGATCTGTGTCAGCAGTTTAGTTATTATTATTTTATCAACTTGCATATTTGGTAAGTTTTTCATTTGCATCATATTTAACCTATTTGTGACTGATAACTTATTTAATAGTGTATTTTTTTTCTCATTCCAGAGTTTTCACACAGTAATAGTGTCATTCAGACACCTTCACATCTGAATGGAGAACATAAAGGATCTGCTATAATTGAATGTTCACACAGTGTAAGCAGTTATGATCAAATTAACTGGTACAAACAAACCGCTGGCCGAGAAATGACTTTAATGGGATATGTAATGGGAAAGCAAACACCCAAAATTGAAGCTGATTTTCAGACCAACGTGAAAATGACTGGAGATGGAAACACAGAAGTCTCATTGACCCTCAAAACTCTTTCATACACAGACAGCGCAGTATATTTCTGTGCTGCATACTACACAGTGCTGCAGATCTGCTCTACTCAGTGCAAGAACTTATTTGATAAATTGCCAATACAGTCTTAAGACATTATTAACACCTGTTGCTGTGGTTTGCCTTTGATTCAGTTTCACACACAACAAAAATTGTATTGAAGGGTCCTTGCTTCTTGTGTTATTTTTCTCTGAGTTAGAAAGGAGACACCTTATTTGTAAGATAATTCATGTTAGAGTCAGTTATGTAATATTACAGTTATGTAATGTGTTTATGCCATTGTCTAACAATCTAATCTAAAGTGTCTTACAGATGTGAGTAGTCGCTAACTTTAGACTCACTTGTATATAAGAACTAACCAGATGTATTACCTTAACCAGTCAAGACACAACAGGAGAATTGTACTATTGTGGGATTCTCTGCTTTTAGTCACAAGACAGTGTGTTTCCAAACAGCTGGTCTGTAGGTGGAGCTGTTGTTTAATTTATTTACCAGCATAGGTGATGGTTATGATCTGGCACTTCTCTTATATGACAGATGTCAGACAAACACTTGTTGATAGTATTTGTGGATGCTGTAATGCCCGTTTCTGACAGAGTATTAAACTCATATAACCTGGAACTGCTAGTGGGTCAAGCATCTATCCTTTACATTCAGAAATTCTGTATTTTTGTCATTTCTTTAAAACTTAAGAACTGCCCCAAGTTAATCAAACTGATCAATCAATTTGTATCCTGCTGAAGCGTGACCTCTTGTGACACATTGTTGCGAGATGAACCTACTTAAAGACCCTTTAGTGCTGTGCATCCTGAAAGAGTGATTTCTGATACAAAAACACAATTTGTTTGTGTTCAGCTGTTAACAAGTTCACGAGACGCAACATTTCGTCAGCTTGAGCTGCCATCCTTCAAAACATATGGAAAACTAGCATCAAGACTCTTCTCTGTCCTAGCACCCAGGTTGTGGAACAAACTCCCATTGATTTTTAAACAGCAGAGTCCTCCACAATCTTCAAACACAGACTCAAGACCCATCTCTAAAACTAGTGAGCACTATAAACACAAAACTAGTTTATTGTAATGCATTGTAATGCTCTTATATTGTGTATAATTGTGTATCTTTCCTTCTTTCTAGGTATTAGTGATGGTTTAGTTCTAACAGTGTCTGAACTGAAGAGTAGTTTGGACTCTAACTTGTCTGTACTAGCTGAGATAATTCTCTTAATGGAAACAAAGCACTGTTGAACGTCACTCTGGATAAGACTGTCTGCCAAATGCTGTAAACATAATTATAAGCATGTGTTATTATATTACAATTAATAAAACAATTTCTGCTAAAGAGCATTTTTGTTAAAAAAAGATCAACATTTAGTGTTTATTTCATGTAGCTGCTCTATAAAAGGTTCAGAGGAAAATAAAAAAAGGCTGTTAAGATATTATCAGTGCTATTTTCTTGGAATTTGTATAAATTGTTAAATAAATATTTTAAAACTTCATCAGTTATAGTCCTTAGCCTTACAAACACTGCAGTCCAACAAAAACTGTCAACCATTGACAGTTTACCACAAAAAGTGGCAAGAATCAAATTAATCCATGCAAACAAATTAATCTGTCCATTGTTATTTCCAGTAGTCATTATAAAACGTTCTAGATAAATTCTCTCCTGCTACAGCAGCTATATATCTACAACACAGTGCTATGGTATTGTTAAACATGTAACCCAATGTGCTTGAATATGCTGTCTAAGATTAACATGTCAAGATCTTTGTGACTTTAGAGTGAGCCTTAAAGACTGTCAAGCCAGTGTAAATACAATATATCTAAAAAGCTCATTCTCTCACTTATACTTTCTCTTTTTGTATCTACAGAAATGTAATAAATGTAATTTCAAATTTGATATAAATGGGTGTGGCCCTCAGCCATGGACTGGCACCCTGCCTTGGGTCTGTCTGAAATAGTGGAATGCCCTGTCCAGTGCCCAATGAACGGGTATGTGGGCAGTTACATAGATGGATGGTAGGATGGATGCATTGATGGGTGTGGCCATTCCACATTCTCAACTAATGATGTCACATCCTGTTTGACTGCAGATAATACCAGTTCCTGAGTTCAGGTTTAGTCACTTAGCTCAGCTGTTGGCACTGACTGTCAACATGATTAAATTATTATTTAAATTCATCATCTCTCTCCTCTGCCTCTCAGGTAACATTAGTATCTGCTTAACATGAAATATAAAGCTTCACATATGGAATGTGTCTAACACTGTGTTTCAACTTAGGTTGTTTCATTTGTAAAGAAGTTCATCAATCTCCTGCTGATGTGCTGTGTTTGCATAAGGACACTGTAATCCTCACCTGCAAACATAGCATCCCTAGCTATGACACAGTGTTATGGTATCAGCAAGCATATGGAGATACCAGCCTGAAGCTGATTGGCTATATAAGATACAGTGCTACACAGATGGAAAAAGAATATGTGGATAATTTTCTCATTACTGGAGAAGGGAAATCATCAGGTTCTCTAAACATTTCCCTAACAAGACAAGACAAGGACAGTGCTATGTACTTCTGTGCAGCTTCATATGCACAGTGTGACGCATATCATTGCATAAGAACAAAAACCCACATCTGCTACAGCTGCTTCAGGCCACCAAACAAGAAACCAACACTATCCAAGATGATTGTAGTCAGTATATATTAAAGTGCATAGTACGTATATAGTATAGTGCATAGTAATTTTATAATTAGTAGCATAATCATGGTGTGCATGTAGTTTAAGTTAATTTATAATGATAGCAGGACTAAAAAGCTTTATAGATCTTCTCCACCAAGGAAAAAGGAAGCATTTTAGATGTGGTTGTCATTTTTCACTTGCACATGTTCTATAAACAATGTCAATATACCCTTTAAAGCAGGAGTGGGCAACTCCAGTCCTGGAGGGCCGGATTCCTGCACAGTTTGGTGATCTACCTGATCAAACACACCTGATTCTACTCAGCAGGCAATTAGCAGGTTTAATTTTATTGTCAGAGCACAATCACCACCAAACTCTGCTGGACACCGACACTCCAGGACTGGAGTTGCCCACCCCTGCTCTAAAGGTTCAGCATGGTTCTTACAACATGGTTTGGTGCATTGACTTTTCCAGAAGAATGGAGTGTATTTGCATATTTTAATACATGAATCTGAAATAAATGCAGTCTGAAATTATGTCTACAATTACATTCTAGTCCTAGTACTAAATGTGACAACAGTTTTCATGGGAGACTCTTCTCCTGCCATGTTTCTAGTTGGTCATTTCACCTGTTAATCTCCTGATGTCATAGTAATACAAATCAAATGCTATTTCTCAGTTTCTGAGTCTTCCCTTGTAATCATTGATAAAGGATGTTCTACCCATTTCCTGACAACTTGACTCTAATGAAGAATATGTAGACCAGAAAGACAACATATCACAATGTTATGACCACCTGCTTGTATACATTCATTGCTCATTTATATCCAATATATAAGTGCACTTTGTAGTTCTACAATTACAGACTGTAGTCCCAGTGGTGGTTTCTAATATGGGCAGAATGGGCAACCGTCATCAGGGGCCGAGAGGATGTGTGCAGCACTCTTGGGACTGTTGCATTGCTTAAGGCTGGCCGAGATGTTTCAATCAAATAAATGAAAACAGAGATGAATGAGATAGGCCAGCACCTAATGTCAAACCACTAAATGCTAATAAAAGCTATATGGTATTAAGCTAAAATATACATTGTGCTTTTTATAGTCTGGGAGGAAGTGGGCTGGAGGAGGGAGGCGTGGCAGAATTATATGGAGCTGAATCCTCTAGAGGTCACACGTCTGCTTACATTAGTATTTGGTTGACTTTGAATAGAGCAAAGAGCTATGGCTGGCTTAGCATTTTTAATTCTGTTTTTACCTGCTGGTAAGGGAATACATGTTTGAATATTATAATGGATTTGAGCCAATTAAAAAGTTTTCTGATACAATTTTGAAACTAGACAGTATTACATTCACTGATTATTAGATGAAGTGTCCGAATGCACTGATAAATCTTTGGGTTTGTTTCAGGATTGACTCTAAAACAATCTCCTCATTTTTTTGCAAATGAGGGTCAGAATGTAACCATTGAATGTTCCCAGGTCAGCACCTCATATAATAGTATGTACTGGTTCAGACAGAGACCAGCTGAACCATTGGAGTTTATTGCATACTACTACGTTAACATGGACACATGGGAAGATAAATTTAAGGAGAAAATGTCTGCTGAACGAAAAGGAGCTTCTTTGCACCTAACTGTGTTGGCACTGGAGGACACAGATAGTGCCATTTACTTCTGTGCAAAACAGGATGCACAGCAGTGAAGTCTAATCTTTAACTTCAACAAGAACTACCCCACCTCCACACCAGATAGTGAACATCTGTTAGCTGTAGGACACACAGTGAAAGTCGTAGTCATACTCAAAGGGACACAGAGGTGTCAACAATGCTATGATATCATTTCCTGCATCTCAGGGCTGTAGACGAGTGTTCTGTTGTTCTTCTCAGAGCAAAGCAAAGCAGGTCACCATGATCATTCTGCTCTTTGTGTCTACTGTCTTATTGAATGGTAAGACTTTAACTCTACATTTTCATGTACTGTCTCCATCTCAATAAGTGTAACCACTATTAATCTGTCCTTGTTTTTAGGATTTGTGGCAAGTCATCAAGTTGACCAGACTCCTCTTCATGTTCTGAAGAATCAGACCAAATCTGCTCAACTCCACTGTTCCCATTTAATCAAGGAACTTGAGCACATTCTATGGTTTAAACAATCTGAGGATATGAGTTTAACCTATCTTGGATACCTCAACCTCAAACATCCCTACGTACAGGATGCATATGTTGGTAAAATTGAGCTTAATGGAGATGGGAACAGTGCTGCTACGTTTACTATCAATGATCTGATGGCCAACGATAGTGCTGTTTATTTCTGTGCAGCACGTAGACACAGTATTTAAAGTTCCCTCCTCCCTGCACAAAAACCAAAGCTCAGGAGTAGTGTTGGTTAGACACCTGCAGAAGCCTCTTAAATATCAGATGCTGTGAAAGGCCAGTTGTAGTGACGTTGCTGAATTTTCTTGATCACTAGATCAACAACCAAATTTGTATTCAGTTGGAATCACTATTAAGTACAGTAAAGGCAATAATAACATGAAATGGATGGAATGATTGGCCAAGAACCAGATGCATGAACATTCCGCTGCATGTACAGTGAGAATGATGCTAAGAGAGAGAAGCACCCAAAATATTACAGTTTAAGAACTGCACAAACCACCTCAATGGCCTGAATTCTGTGCAAGAAAAAGCAAACCACAAAAAAAAGCCCCAGATAGCATACAGATGTGGGCCACTTCTGGATGAGAAATGGCACTGCTGGCCCACTATCAGCATGGCAAACTGCATGTGAGCCAAATGTGGCCCTTATAGTGAAAATACACATTTGGCCTACATGTACCATAACAAATGTGATTCACTTCTGGCAGAGATATGGCAGTGCAACATACATATGAGCCATCAGTGGCCCACAAATTAAAACACCTATTTGGCCCACAATTCTAAAACAGACGAGGTCCACTTCTGGTAGAAATATGGCAGTGTTGCCTACATTTGACTGATATGTGGCCATAATCTGGGAATGCTCTGCCCAAGTGCCATCAATCCATGTGGCAAGTGAGCTAAATGTGATAGATGAGAGCCAGAATAATTTTGTATGCGGCACCTGTAATTAGATCTAGATTGTGTATTGTAGTCATAATGGGCAGAAACTAAACTTTTGAACATTGGCACATTTCATTATAAGAAGGGACTTCAAAAAAGCACCCAATTGCCACTGTCAAATATGTTGGTGGATCACTAGTGTGTTGGATCTGTTTTGCTGTAAGTGGTGTAGGGGCTTTTGTGTAAATAATGAGTTCTACTAAACACCAGCGAATTTAGTCCAAAATTTGTTGAAACCTACAAAAAAGTATACCATCAAAATCTCCAGTGAAGTGAAATGTAGTTCATTTTTGTGCAGTAACTACAATAAGGACCCTAGTAAGACATGAACTACATAGTAGATTTTTTCCCATTTATTCACTGTAGGAATTTCTAAATAAATACTATCTACATGGTCACCACGAGTCGCACTGAGAACTGAGGACTAAATGCTGAACACTAAAGTTGTGCCAGATTTACTCTGGATTAAAAACTAAAGTCACTGTACTTTTTATTACATAATTCTTGAATATTTCTGATCATTTATTTATGGACTTGACAACACTTGTAGTTCAAAATCTCCTCATAGGGGGGTGCTAAGCTAAAAACATTTAGAGGAAACTCATGTTCTCCATCACAGTGTAATCTCAGTTTGAGATAGGACTTCCTCCAGACCTGATGTTCAACATGACGAGAGCGAGCAGTATTACCTGTGTTGCAGTGATATGTTTCATTGGTAGTGTTAAATTATGCTCCATTTATTTTGCAATATTTTGTGTGTGTTTTGTATCATATTTTAAATATTATTTCTCATTTCAGGGTTTTCTCACAGTAATCGTGTCATCCAGTCTCCTCAACTGATTGCAACCAAAGGAAAATCTGCTGTGATCAATTGTTCTCACAGTGTACCAAGTTATAACCAAATCAACTGGTATAAACAAACCCAAGACCACATGTTACAATTTATTGGATATGCCTTAGGACAGTCATCACCTCAGAAAGAAGCAGATTTTAAGACTAAAGTGGACATGACTGGAGATGGAAATGACAATGTGTCCTTAACCATCAAAGATCTTTCATCCACAGACAGTGCTGTTTATTTCTGTGCTGCATATTACACAGTGCAGCAGAATTGCTCTATTCAGTGCAAAAACCTCTTTGGTACACTGCCAATACAAACTCCACATCTTAAGACTGACAGCTGCTTCTGTAACCTTACAGACAAGCTATGAGTATTCTTATTAATATTGTGCCTATACATGTTACTTTGTCTTAATATTTTCAATATACACTGATATACACACTGTTGCTATACATCATCATCTTCACCAGTGTTCATGGTGAGGACTGTGGTGCCAGCAGCCAAGAAGGATCTCCAAGCTCCTCCCAAGGAATCCCAAGTCATCTCTGAGATACAGTATAATCTCTTCAGTTGGTCCTGTGTCTGCTCTGAACCTCCTCCCAGTGGTGCATGTATGTAAAAGCTCAAGCAGGAGCTGAATAGTGGACATCCTTATGAGCTGGCTCCTCTCAATGCCTGCTTTGCCTTTTTCATACACGTCTGCTGTACTGTATTATACTTAGTACTCTATCTACTTATCTGAAGGTACAGTGGCTTTACTGTGATTGTAGAGATCCACACCCTTTCCTGGAGAGTGAGCCCCACAATCCTGCACAGAATGCTAATTTCTGCCACCTGTGCCCATACACTTACCATTTTGGTCACTACCCATAACTAGTGACCATAGCATAGGTGAGAATTGGAACATAGTCTAAATTTTACAGAGATAGAGATCTATTGCCTGTAGGCTCAGTTCTTGTTTCCCTACCATAGGCTGGTACATTGCTGGAAGACAATCACTCAATAAACTTGTCAGTCTGCTGCTCCCTTTTCAATCACTTAAACTCCTCCATATGCACAATATATAGAAGATGCAACAGAAGATGGTCCACACCAGAACTCTCACTACACATTAGCTTTTAGACAGAGTGGTGAGGAGAAACTAAGCTAGTTAATGAAGATTAAGATGATTAGGAGTGAGAAATTTTGCCAGAACATTTGTGAGGCACCTCTTAAAGAGGAAATGTCCAGAGATATTTTTCTTACCAGATAAAATCATAACATCAGTCTCCAAAAGATGGAGCAATTTATACAGTACAGTGTTCCAATGGCTGCACTGGGGGAATTAGGATTGGCACAGAACACAAGAATTGGTCATCTTGTTGTCCCCTAAAAACACCACTTCCAGCAGCTACACAAGGTTTTGATTGGAGGTCTGTAATCCAATTACCATCAGATGCAAACGTGCTAAGTTTCAGTGGATTTATATGTTGGTACACTCCTGAACAAAATCTTAAGACCATTTTCAAAATTGCATAAATTTGCATTTTACACTATTGGATCTTATGAAGGTTCTAAGTAGAGCTTCACAATGCTAAAAGAAGAAATCTGCGACAAAAAGTTTTAAGTAGCCAATTTTTTGAAAACTGCATTTTCACACAAACATGATTTTTTCAGCTGATCAAAAGTTTAAGATCATTGCCTCTAAAAGCTAAAATCTGCACAAAAATATGGATTCCATGTCATCTTCTGTCAAGTATTTACACTGTCAAGACCTCCTGATGGCAAAAGCAGAAAAGCTCACTGACTTTGAATGTGGTAGGATTGTTGAGCTGCATAAGCAAGGCCTCTCACAACGTGTCATCGCTGCTGAGGTTGGACGCAGTAAGACAGTCATTATGCATTTTTTAAATGATGCAGTTTTCCAAAAATTGGCTGCTTAAAACTTTTTGTCTCTTGCGCAGATAGCATTCTTCTTTTAGCATTGTCAAGCTTTACTTAGTGCAAAATACAAATTCTTGCCATTTTTTAAACTGGTCTTAAGATTTTGATCAGGAATGTACAATGACTTACAATTTACAACTTACAATTGCAGCATCAGGTACTATGGATTGCAAGTTCTGCACAACCCAGTGCTAGGCGTTGCAATTTAGTTTTAGTTCCTCTAGTGATGCTTAGCCATCTCTTCACTCAGAATCCAGCATGTGCAAGGAGGAGCTAAAAGTGTGTTCATGTCATTTCCTCAGATGGACATTCAACAGAATGCAACAGCAGCAGTATTGAGCTCATACCATCGTTTGCAGTTATTGCAATACATTATGATCAGATATATTATCATCACCTTGACTTTCTCACTTCAGTGGACTCCAGGTAATAAAGTCTATTAACTGAGGACTAAATGCTGAACCCTAAAGTTGTACCAGATTTACTCTGGATTAAAAACTAAAGTCACTGTACTTTTTATTACATAATCTTGAATATTTCTGATCATTTATTGTCCATTAGGTGTAGCTGGAGATACTGGTGTTACTCAAAGCCCCAGTGTCCTCTGGGTTCAGAAAGGAAATCCTGCTGAAATGACCTGCAACCATAACAAGGGAAGCAGCTACTTTCAGATGTACTGGTACCGACAACACCAAGGGAAGTCAATGGAGCTCATAGCTTATACAACAGCTTCCACTAAAGACTTTGGCACCTTTGACCAAAAGAAATTTTCTGCCACAAAAGAGAGACCTGAAAATGGATCTTTCACTGTGGAGAATGTGGATTTAGATGATGCAGCTGTATATTTCTGTGCAGTGAGTATGCACAGTGTTACAGATCTATTAGACTGCTGCACAAAAACACCTGCTGATTGTACTGTGATGACTATGGGGGCAGGGGGACTCCACCTAATTAATGAATGGTATTCAAATTAAACAGAAATACATGCAAGCTTTTCCATTTATACATGCTGCCATTAGGTTAAATTATTTGGAAGCACAATGTCAGCTTTCATCTTTATGCTGATGACATACATTTATTGTTCATGCTCATTTTATGTAATTTCATCTTAGTAGTTAATTTTATTATTTGATCTTTTTTGTGTGGTGTTTGATCATTTGACATACAGCACTTTGGTCAATGCTAGTTGTTTTTATAGTGCTTTATAAATAACAGTTACTTACTTACTTAAAAGCATCTGAAATCTGAAATCAAGATGATCATCATTTACATCACCTTAATTGCATCGCTTTATTTCCATCCTAATAATCCTTTTCTTTAATGCTTTCTTTCATGAACTACTGAGCATCAGTTGTAGTGGACAATAACTAAACAGCCAATCCAGCCCCTTTGTTCAGAGTTGCCTTTATAGTCCATAAAACAGATATACAAGCAGTGTTGGGAGTAACATGGTAAAGTAATTTCTTAGTGTAATGTCATTTGATTTGTTGATATACAAACCAGATTCCAAAAAAGTTGGGACGCTATATAAATTGTGAATAAAAACTGAATGCAAT
>BRDA01066851.1:0-18525 GCA_036984385.1 Crenuchus spilurus | reverse complement strand
AACTGATGTCTCAAACACATTAAGAGGCAAGAAATGCAAGTCATGAACTCTTGACAAGACACAGCTGTTAACTGAAAGCCATTCCAGGTGATTATCTCATAAAGCTGACTGAGAAAATGCCAAGAAAGCTGCCATCTAAGCAAGAGGTGCCTACTTTGAAGAATGTAAAATATAAAACATATTCTGGTTTGTTTAACACTGTTTTGTTTATTAAATAATTACATATGTGTTTCTTCATAGTTTAGATGACTTTAGTATTAATCTACAGTGCAGAACATTTTTAAATAATGAAAAACCACTGAATGTCCATAAGGAGTGTCCAAACTTTTGACTTATATAATATATATATATATATATATATATATATATATATATATATATATATATATATATATATACAGTTTATAAATGATAGAAAATGCTGACTGTAGATTTTTGTGTGTGTGTGTGTGTGTGTGTGTGTAAGTGTGTTCTTACCAATTACTGCAGTCAACCGTAACATTCTGTCTTGGTAGAAGTTCAAGTGTGCCATTCTCTGTAGGAAGTCCACAGCGACAGTCTGCCACTCTCACACATTCACCATCCTGCAACAGCCAACCCTCAGGACATCGACAACCTACACACACACACACACACACACGGATAGAGAGAGAGAAATAATCCAGTCATCGTGATACCTCACAGTTTCAATTAAATTTGGTTCTTTGGTAATATTTAGAATAATGTTTACAAAAATACATTCATACACAAATGTGCCTTGAGGATCATAAAGCATATTGTCTTATCATTATTATCAGCTCATTTAAAATAAACTTTAGTTTGATCTCAACCAGGAAATTAGACCAACTTTTGTACTATTATTATTAATATAGTGTATGTGGTTGAGTGTGTGTATATGGAGTGTGTCGATTGTAAAGTGTCTTTGGATGTCTAAAAAGGAGCTATATAAGTGTAACTTTAATAATATTAATAATAAAAATATAGTAACAGTATATTCTAATATATTAATATTATATATAATTAATATTAATGAAGATATTAATTTCAATGTTATGTTACAAAACAAGCCAGATAATGTACAAACACTGCAAAACCTGTTAATAGTAACCATCTACTTAAATAGATCTCCCTACTGAACTTTCCTACTTTTCTAGGAATGGACCACATAATGGATGAAGGTATGGTGGGAGGGAAGAGGAAACTCGTTAATTTGGCCTAGAGTTCTGAGCCAATTGGCTATACAGCCTGAAGCCAGACCCCCTCACACCCTTAATACAATTAATGAGTGAGGAGAAACAAGTTATGAATAGTCAGAAGCATTGGTCATCATGAGGGGTAGGTAGAATGGAGCAGTTTATATCGGGCATGAATGGATGACAGATGGGGTTATATGGTCCATCTCCCAAACGTCTATTACATAACATCATTTATCATTATACAGGCCCAGCTAACAGAACATGCTCAGAATACTGACTGATGCTAAGTATGTTAGGGCCCTGTACTCATAATGCTCATGCAAAATGATTTTATGTTGAATGTTTTGTGTTTCTTTGAGATGGAGGTATCTTTCTATCTGAAGAAAAACAGTCTGAGAACATTAACAAAACTGGACATTAACACTATCGGTCAAAAGTTTTAGAACGTGTCTGGTATGCGGCAAGTTGGTCAGGGGTTCATCCTACAGCAAGATAATGACCTCTAGCTCTGCCAGAACTACCTCAGGAAAAAACAACAAGATGGTCAGCTTGAAAACATGGAGTGGCAGCACAGTCTCCAGACTTAAACCCCATCCAGCTGATTTGGGATGAAGTGAAAAGCAAAGCAAACCTAAAAGTGCCAACATTTATGTGAACTTCTGCAGCAGATTTGTGAAGAACTGTCTGAAGAATATTTGATGTCTATTGTAGAAAGAATGTCACGAGTGTGTTCAGCTGTTATATCTGACAAAGGTGATACTTTGTGTCCAAAGTTTAGACACATTTTGGTCTATAAATATATTTCATTTCTGAGTGCAATGATACATTAAACTGAGTCATTTTCAGTACAACACTGGAAAAATATATGATGTAATATTTATATATTACTATAGATTGTGATATTGTGAGCAAGACAATATTGTATCTTTTAAGTCTAATTTATGGAAACAGCTCTGAGCGTAATAATGCTAATGTTAGCTGTGGGCCAATCTTTACAGGAAATATATTAATTAGAAAAACTGTAGTTCTTGAGAATCAGTACAGCATTGTGATACATAATATTGTGATACTGAAGTGTATTGATATTATCTTACACATATACTGGATATATGCACAATTTATTTATTGCTGTGAAATCATTAAAGTATTGATACTGATAGAGATGAGGTCAGTACCTGAGTGACAGGTTCCCTGCAGACATTGCACATGCTCCCACAGATCAGCACAGCTCCGGGGACACTGATTGGCACAGAAAGCCTCATAGACCCGCCCCCTGTCTTCACAGCGCTCACCTATAATTGATTAGAAGCAAAGTGCTCAACATTTAGTACATTTGTGCTTAGGGATATATTAATATGTGTATATATGTTTATATTAACTAAGGATTACCGGTAATCAAAATTTTGGACACAACACAGCTAATTTCTCCTTTTTTATATGTATTTTAGAGTTGTGAAAGTATCAAAACTGTAATATACACATAACTACTTAGTTACCCAAAAATAAGGCTCTTCAAAATAGCCCTTTCACTTCAGTTTGTCAAGTCTGCTATCGTTCAAATGGCTCTATACACTGTAAAAAGGTTTTAATTCTCTGTAACACTTTATAATAACTTTCATTAATAAGCCACTAACTAATGATTAATAACTGTGAACAAATCATTAGTTCATGAGAATTTGAACATGAACAAATGTTTATAAACGACAGTTCATGTAGTTACTAATGATTGTATTCATTTTTGCAAATGTTAACAAATCATTAATAAATCATTAGTAAATCATTTGTTAATGAAATTCTCATGAACTAACGATTTGTTCACAGTTATTAATAATTAGTTAATGAGCTATTAATGAAAGTTATTATAAAGTGTTACCTAAATGTAATCATGTCTCAAGCACTCATTGGCCACTTCATTGTACACATACAGTGGAATGCAAAAGTTTGGGCATCCCTGGTCAAATTTAGTCTTTCAAGCAAGTTGAATATGAAATGATCTCTAAAATGGCATAAAGTCAAAGAGAGCACACACGTTTCCACATTTTAAGCAATATCAGTATATTACTTTGGGTTTTGTATAGTTTTAGAGAGAAAAAATGAAAGGAGTACTTTGTAAAAGTATGGGAACCCTAGGAGATTTGAGCATGCAGATAACTTTGAATGATGTCTCAGAACTTAATTACCTGTTAGGGTTATGGCATGTTCACAATCATCATTAGGAAAGGCCAGGAGATGTAAATTTCAAAGCTTTATAAATACTCAGACTCCTCTAACCTTGTCCCAAAAAACAGTTGCCACGGCTTCTAAGCATCTACCTAACACTCTGAAAATGAAAATGGTTGAGGCCAACAAAGCAAGAGATGGCTATTAGAAGATAGCAAAGTGTTCAGGTTGCCATTCCCTCAGTTTGAAATGTAATTAAGAAATGTTAGTTAAGAAGAACAGTGGAGATCAAGATAAGATCAATACATTTTTCAGAGACAGCTGCTCATAGGTTTGCTAGAAAGGTAAATCAGAACCCCAGGCAGATTTAGCAGACTCTGAAGTTGTGGTATATTGGTGTACTGGTCAGCAACACCTGTACAAATATGGCCTTCAAGGAAGAGTCATTAGAAGAAAACATCCTGCATCCTCACCACAGAAGTTTGAAAAAGAACATCTAAACAAGCCTGATGCATTTTGAAACAAGTTATGTTGACCAATGAGGTTAAAATCTTTGGCCGCACTGAGAAAAGGTATGTTTGGAGGAAAAAGGGCACAAAATGTTATTAAAAGAACACTTCTCTAAGCCTTAAGCATGGGGGTAGATCAATTGTGCTTTGTGTTGCAGCCAATGGCACAAGGAACATTTCAGGGGTAGAAGGAAGACTGGAATTCCAGCAAATTCTGTAAGTAAACATCACACCATCTGTAAAAAGGCTGATGTTGAAAAGAGGATGGCTTCTACAAATGGATAATGATCCTAAACATACCGCAACGTCCACAATAGACCTCAAAACCCACAAGTTGAAGGTTTTACCATGGCCCTCACAGTCCCCTGATCTGAACATTGTTGAAGATCTGTAGATGGACCTCAAAAGAGCAGTGCATGCAAAACATTCTGCACAGTAAATCTGCCAGTGTTAATTCAACACTATTAGAGTTAAATTAACACTGAGAGTGTTACATTTTGACACCCTCAATGTTAATTTAACTCTAATAGTGTTGATTTAACACTGGCAGATTTACTGTGCAGAATCTCACAGAACTGGAAGACTTTTGAAAGGAAGAATGGATGAAAATCCCTCAAACAATTGAAAAATGTTTGGGTGGCTACAAAAAGTATTTACAAGCTGTGATACTTGACAAAAGGGATGCTACTAGGTACTGACCATGCAGGGTGCCTGAAGTTTTGCTTTGGGCTCTTTTCCTTTTTAAAAGTAAAAGGTGAAAATAAAATAAAAAATAAACTTTTTTTTTTTTTGCAAAATACAAAGTGAATGTGTCATCTTTAACTTTATGGCTTTTGGAGATTTCGTCTTTAATTTGCTTAACTGCTCACACACAGTAAATCTGCCAGTGTTAAATCAACACTATTAGAGTTAAATTAACACTGAGAGTGTTACATCATGACACCCTCAGTGTTAATTTAACTCTAATAGTGTTGATTTAACACTGGCAGATTTACTGTACAGTAACAACCAGGGGTGCCCACATTTTTGCAGGACACTGTATCTTGTATTTACACTCAGTCAATTTTATCAGCTCCACTGAGCATACAGGTGCACTTTGTAGTTCAGACTGTAGTCTGTCTGTTTCTCTGTATACTTTATCCTTCTTTCACCTGCTCTTCACTGATCAGGGCCCCCACAGGACCATCAGAGAGCAGCTATTACTTGGATGGTGGTTCATTCTCAACACTGATGTGGTGGCAGCATATTAGTCTGAGTTGTATTAGAATAAGTGGACTACACACAGCAGAGTTTTTAAACACTATGTCCACTCTGTTAGACACACCACACTTGTCGATCCACCTTGTAGATTTAAAGTCAGAGACAGCAGCTCATCTGTTGCTGCACAGTTTGTGCTGGTCACCCTCTTGTCTTTTATTGGTGGTCACAGGATGCTGTTGACTGGAAAGTTTTAGTTGGTGCACTATTTTCAATCTAATTGTGACTCTGAGGTGTTTAAAAATACACTGTGGGGGTCCTGACCAGTGAACAGGTGAAAGGAGGTTAACAAAGTATACAGAGAAACAAATGGACGACAGTCTGTAATTTTAGAACTACAAAGTGCACCTATATACTCAGTGGAGCTGATAAAATGGACAATTAGTGATACAAGGTATGTCTACATAATGAAGTGGCCAGTGAGTGTATTTTACAGTTATATTAACTCATTATTTGATGTTTAATAAACATGACATTTAAGACAGCCAGTTTACTTACTTCTGTAAATATAATAATGAATGATTTGTACAGTGTAGTCTTGAACTTCCCCCTTTGTTGCCTGCTGAAAATGACTAGTAAGGCATTAAAATTCAAAACTTTTTCAAAATGCAAAAAAGTTTTTGAGATCAAAACACCTAAATTTCTGAAACTCAAATGCTCAGTCAGGTGTCTCCTCAAATTTATGTGCACAGGTTAATATTTGTGTATATTTCTTTTTAAACACAATTAACAGGCTTATATGAGTGTGTACAAGTGTGTGTGTGTGTGTATGCATATACCAGGACACAGGCCAGTGTTGCAGCTCTGAGACTGGCTCTGCTGTTTGGTACACTGAGGACCGGGGGTCAGTGCTAGGGCTATGCGCTCACGCTGGCGGAATCCTCCACTACAGGGGTCCTGACACACACTCCACAGCCCCCACACACTCCACTGGCAGGGGTCTACACACACAAACACATCAACTTTAAACACTCACCATGAATACACACTCTTTTAAATCTTTTCACAGCATCCTTCAGAGGCATCGCTGTATATTTCTCAACTTTTAACAGGGTTAGGTCTTCTAGAACAAAAGGTCAAATCTACATAGTTTGATTGCAGGAAAGCATATAAATGGAGCTGTAGAAGATTCTAAAACTGACTGAGAAAGCTGTATTGCATCAAAAAATAAAGCTGAATGACTACTTTTAAATCAAACAGGACAGATATCTTGACAACAATAAATGTAAACAGATCATTTCAATGTATATCTGGCCTTGTGCATGCATTAACTGTGCCAGTGGGGCTTGGTATGGCTTTAATCACCGAGGAGGTTGATGTGGATGTAGATTCACTGTTCACTGTTAAAAATCGCATATCTGAACTCTGGTTAGTGACTACACTACATCCACCTGTATAATCTATAAATTGTACACAAATTGCATATTACATCATCACAGCATTTACACATTCTGCACACAGAATTAATAAACACAATTATTCAATCTCTATATCATGCTTATAGTATTTCTATACTGTCTGTATATCATGCTTATAGGTATTTCCAATGCCAACTGTCAGGCCACACGGGTACATGCGCCGGCATTTCTCTCTCGCACTCATTCCTCGCTCTCTCCCTCTCTCTCGTTCACTCATTCTGCTTGCTTTGTGCGCACACACACACACACACACACACACACACACACACACACACACACACACACACACACTCTCTCTCCTTATTGCTTCTGCTCCTGTTCTGGTATTCTTACTACAACTCCCATCCGCCCTTGCTTCTCAGATCTCCCACTATGTTTCCCAAATACTTTAACAACTACGTTTCCCAGAATCCTCAGGTCACCGGCACGGCTATCGCTCATCCCCGCTCACCTGACACGTATTGCTGCCCTGATTACTTTTCCTATTTATACTACGTTTCTGCTTTCATTCACTGCTGGTTATTGTGGTGTATTCTCACCCTTCACGCAGCCCTTGTCTTGGATCGTTTTCCAGGTTGTATATTTATCTTAGCCTCTAGCCCAGGGGTGGCCAACCCTGGTCCTGGAGAGCCGCATTCCTGCACAGTTTGGTGATGTCAATGCTCTGACACTACAATTAAACCCGCTAATTGCCTGCTGAGTTGAATCAGGTGTGTTTGATCAGGGAGATCACCAAACTGGGCAGGAATGCAGCTCTCCAGGAACAGGGTTGGCCACCCCTGCTCTAGCCTTAGCCTTGGCTAGAGGTTTCCTGAGCCCTAGGCTGTCCTGAAGCCTAGTCTGTCCTGAAGCTAGCCTGCACAGTAAATATGCCAGTGTTAAATCAACACTATTAGAGTTAAATTAACACTGAGAGTG
Organism: Crenuchus spilurus; assembly: GCA_036984385.1. Taxonomy (NCBI): domain Eukaryota; kingdom Metazoa; phylum Chordata; class Actinopteri; order Characiformes; family Crenuchidae; genus Crenuchus; species Crenuchus spilurus. Next base: position 11,067 of record BRDA01066851.1, on the reverse strand, counting down.
TCAAAATGTAACACTCCCAGTGTTAATTTAACTCTAACAGTGTTGATTTAACACTGGAAGATTTACTGTGTGTCCTGAAGCCTAGTTTGTCCTGAAGCCTAGCCTGTCCTGAAGCCTAGTTTGTCCTGCGACCTAGTCGGTACTGTATCCTAGTCTGTTCTGGAACCTTGTCTCTTATGCTCTGCCTAATCTGTTTTCTTTTGCCTAGCTCTAGTTATTCTCATTTTTTGTTCTCTTTTGTTCATGCGTATTGTGTTATTGTTTGAGTTCATGATATACTGTATATATTATTCATTCATTCAGTATTACACCCGCTTAATCCTTATCAGGGTCGCGGTTAGTCCCCTACCCCCTCACTGGGCGCAGGGCAGGGCATTACACTATTCAACTAAGCCCAGGACAGGGCGCCAGTCCATCACTGGGTGACACACACACACACACATACACACACAAACACACGGACAATTTTAGAGTACCCAATTCACCTGACCTCCATGTTTTTTTGGACTGTGGGAGGAAACCAGAGACCCCGGAGGAAACCCACGCAGACACGGGGAGAACATGGAAACTCCGCTCAGAAGAGGAATCGAACCCAAGACCCCAGCGCTGAGAGGCAAACGTGCTAACCACTAAGCCACCGTGCCGCCCGTATATATTATTGTTTTGTGAGTTTAGTTTCCTTTTCTTTATTAATAATTTTTTTCCTGCGTGCATCTTCCCTTGTTGCTTGGAGCCTGCCTGACACCAACTATACATCATGTTTATAGTATATTCTAATCCATCTCTATATCATGTTCATGGTATTTCTATTCAAAATGTATATTATGTAAATTCACAGCTATATTTACATTAGTTTTTCAACACCTCGAAAAGTTAATCACATGTATACATGTCCATACCTCTGATTATATATTGCATATTGCCTATATACTGTATCTATGTGCATCCTGCACTGACTGCTACTGCACGTCTGGTTAGATGCTAAACCTTATTTCATTGCATTGTACTTGTACATGTGTAATGACAATAAAGTTGAATCGAATCAAATCTAATCTAATTTGGCTGAGTGAGGGATTTTTCACTAAGCTCATCTTCTGCTGTGTAATTAATTTCTATCTGAGTTAATATTACTCCAGGTTACTGAGTGAGTGAAACCACTTAACCTATAAACTCATGGAGGAACAAAAGACTTTTGCCTAGAGTTAGCCTACAGCATAGCAGCCCACAAGTCAGGGTGGTGTGACCCTAGTCTTGTCTGCAGCATCTCTGTCGGACAGCTTATTGGCAAGGCCTCACACTCTGGTGTTCGCAAGTCAAATAGTATGCATATGACTTAATGACTGTGTGAATGACTGTAACGTACAAAAATCAGTATAGTTAAGTATTGTATGGGCATCAATGGCCTACATTTTTCAAACTAATCAGTGTAAAAATGCTGATGTCAGTTTATAGAATTTACACAGAGCTGAACACATCTATATACACTGATGAGAGCTGATCGGTGTCATTTGATAAATATGGGCCAGTATTCTGAAAAAGTGGTATTGGTGCATCCTCACTAAAAACATGTTTAGGTCTTATTTATAATGTTTGAAAGTACACTGTGTACATTATTATTGTGTTTAAAATAAAAATGATGAACAAGGCAAGTGGTTTCAACCATTACAATGGTGCATGCAGCTGAACTGCGGAGCTGGACAGCAGCATATTGCATAAACATTTGTTGATGGCTGAATAGGTTCAGTCATGATGAACGATTAGGCCCACCTTTGCAAATGTCTGGCTGAGGGCAGATTCTCTCCTCTTCTAAAGGTTTAGAGCACTCTCCCTCTCTGACATCAATGGGTAATCCAGAGTCAACATCCAGACATGCCCGGTAACGCCTCTGCACTGACACCAAAGCAGCAGCCACGTACACTCCAACACCTCCGCCTACACCCACCACAGAGTCAGCGTGGTGGACTGAAGAGGCCGGAACACACGGAGAGCAGGGAGTCCACTCTGACCACTCACTGAGTGACACTGAGAGAGGGAGAGAGAGACTGGTTATATTCACTAGATGAAGAGCTGGACTAGATGTTCTGCAGGAGGCTCAGCAATTCAATTTGAGTTATTTAACTTGCAGATATGACATTTCCATGTAATCTATTACATTTCTATGAACTCACAAATGCAATTACAATATCATTTGAACACTGCATTAGTAAATAGTCAAAAGCAGAAAACAACAGTATGGATAATGCTTGAAAAGATGTGAACACAAACATTTGTGCATCAAATTGATGGATTGTTACATTCTTATTAATGTCCTCAAATGATCACAAAGATGCCAGATTGAAACATCACAGCCCAATTACTCATAACCACATCTCAACACACGACCACATGTATTAGCAGGTTTTGTAATTACATTACAGTTTGGACAGAGCTACTGTGGGAACTCTGTGTTCAGCCAAGTATAGACGTAGAAGGTCAGTTTGGATTTCTTATCAAAATAATCAGATTTTTACAAACTACACACAGTGCAGAATCCTGCTGGATTAAATTCACAGAATGTTCCAGTGAAAACTACTGTAATATAAATAAAACAGGCTTAAAACCAACCCTTCACTCTTAAACTATTTAAAATCTGAACTTTGTTACCTTCACATCCTCGAGAATCACACTGCAAAGACCCTTCATGGCACAAACTGAAAGACAGGCATTTCCAAAAGAAAACATCAGAGGAGTTGTAATCTCTTTCTCTCCAGTGATTCCTGCTGGTGTTCATCTGTATTCCAGCTAAGCAATCTTGAAACTTTGAACTGAAGAACATTTAATTCATTATTAAAGCTAACTACAGGGTAAAGTACAGGGCTGTGCAAATGTTATAGACCACTAATGAGCCATTAAAACCAATGATCTGGGCAGTAAATGTGTATTTATAAAAATCACTGTATAACATTAAAATAAGAATAAATACAGGCCACGAGTGGCTCAGCGCACTTAGGCGCTGCAACTATGATCTGAAGATCCGAATCATAATTTTTTTATTTTTTGAGTGCCACTGACAGCCGGGGCCTTGAGAGAGCAGAATTGGTCGTACTCTCTCTTCAAGTGTGCAAGATGGCGTACTCTCCCTAACACTATAAACAATGTTGATTGATATGGGCATCTGCCGGGCACTCCATCAGAACTGGGGATCTGAGTTGTCCTCCGAGCGCGTTAGCTGCCCGGTGGAGATGTATCGCTAGCAGTTTGGAAAAAAGGGGGCTTGACATCACTGGTATCGGAGGAGGCCTGTGCTCGTCTGCCCCCTCCCAAGAGAGTCAATGACATTGCAAGTGATAGTGATAGGGAGAGTTGATAAAAGGGGTGGGTTAATTGGGCACTAAATTACATTTGGGGAGAAAAATCAGGGACAAAATAATATAAAAAAAGAATAAATGCAAACAAAAAATGATATTGATGTATTGTTTGTAACTAAATGTTAAATTAAAAAGTCCAGTTAGAAGAACTAGGTTTTATTCAGACTTCCTGATGCACTCTGGTCATATCATGGAATTGCTAAATACAACCAGCAGCTCACCTCTTTTCATTTAATGAAGTATTGATTAACTGAGGCAACTACTGGATGCTAAATTGTAGAATCTGACCTTTGCAAGTTAAGATATCACACTCACATATAAAATCTGAATGTTTTGTCTGTTTATTTTTCTTTCCCAAGCAAATAAGACACTTTCTGCCTCATACTCGACATTTTAAAAAGCTTTACACATTTTTTGGTAGCTTACTTTAACATTATTTGGACAATGCCTCACCCCCTGTACACAATACTGAAAACACAGAAAAGCTCTGGGTCAAAGAGCACCATGAGAGATCTTTCTTATCCACTGCAATAAGTCTTTACAGTGAGTCTCCTTACTGAAGAGACAGTACTGATCTCCTCTCCCAAATGTGCTGAATCACATCAAATCACAATATACACAGTATTGTATTCTTCTGTGGATACATAATGTGTGATATACCATAATCTGACTCTGTTATGACACTTTTCACTATAGACTATAAATACTAAGACACTACTACACAGTTTGCTCCTGTGTTCATTATAGACACTAACTGGTCCACTATAGCTCATCGATTGTTCTCTTCCACTAGTTGTTGCTTTCTGGCATCAATGGCCTATAGGGCCCCAGGTTATGTTGTTGGGAGGCTCAATGTACAAGAAGTTCATTCTCAGTACACCTTCACTACAGCAGCTCTAGAACATCCCACACAGTTAATGGTGTCTGAGATGCTACCACCCTTCACCCGGTATTATGATGCTCTTTTATACGTCAATCTAATCGCATCCTTTGCCCATGATGATCGTTTTGCACTAAATCTGACTGGTGTGCTCACTTATACATGCAGGCAACTCTGTCATGTGGCATCTGTGACATCCCAGGTCAAGTTCATTCCAAAACAGGGGTGGTCATAATATACAGTAGACAGTAAACAGTGAACATGCTATATATTTATTGTGAACTAAAGTACTTCCTATCAGTGCAACATGTAGTGCAATTCTTGTAGGTTTAGTATGTGTAACACTGCAGTTTATGTGTCTGTCCATATCTGAAGAGTACATTTTACAACAGCCATTGACACGCATCAGCTATATCTGTGCAGTGTACAGTAACAGTACTGTATATGTGATCTTACCATGTACTGCAGCCTAGAGTGACCAGTGTCCCCTGTGGGACCATGACAGCTCGAGGTGGGCCTGAGTCCTGCTGGAGGAGGTGAATACAGCCACACTGATCTGGCAGCACACACGTCTCATTCTGCTCCAGCAGACCCTGAAACCACCCAGAGAAGTGTAACATTACAGTGAAGCTTCGTCGGAGTTTTCACTGGAAGAAAAAAAAAAACTCCACAAATTTCACATCACATTGCATTTTGGAAGTTGGGAAGAATACTTGTACTTGTTGCTAAGTTACTGCTTCAAGTGATGATAAAATTAGCTCAGGGAAGTTGACAGCCTAACAGCAAACGTATATTCTTGGAAATAAAATATGAGCTGAGAAACAGTACTGCACAAAAGCCTTAAGCTACCTGAGAAAATGAGGTTTAAAGCTGTTTTTTGTAGCAGGAACAATAACAAGGCAAGGCATGTTTATTTATATAGCACCATTCATACACCACAGTCATTTAAAGTGCTTTACCAATTAAGAAATAAAAAGATAAATAGGTAGAAATAAAAGAGAAAAAGAAAACAGTTAAAGAGAAAATGTTATTTAATGAACATAAAATTAGCAAAAATGATACAATACAAGAACCACTCAAACATTTGGGCTCAGCCAATAAACTGAACTTTTCCATGACACATACATTTATTTTTGAAGACTACAATGAATCCACAAATGCTGCTGCTCCAGATGTTCAGTCCTATGTGGTAGGAGGGTGAGGTAGGACAGTGTCACTGCTGTTTAGCTCAGTTTTCTTCTCCCACAGTGCTGACGTTAGTACAGTTTTTTTTTATCCCTTTCCCAATGTAGTAGTAGCCAGTCAGCCCATCCCATACATTAGGACTCTCCCCATCACTTTTGCACTGTCCCTGATTCTAGGAGGGTGAAGTCAAGCACAAGCCTCCTCCATTGCGAGTGATGCAGCCGCCACCTCTTTTCGAACTACTGCTGATACACCGTCACTGGGGAGCCAACACGCTCTGAGGAAAGCTCAGGATTCCCAGCTCTGAATGGACCAATCAGCAGACACCTGAGCCATCAGACATTGCATTGTGTGAGTGATAGTGAGAGAGAGCGCCATCTACCCGCCCAAAGAGAGCACAACCAATTTTTGCTCTCTCGGGCCCCGGCTGTTGATGGCAAACAGCATGACCGGGATTCAAACTCGTGATCCTCTAATCATAGTGTCAGTGTCTTAGCCTGCTGAGCCACTCAGGGCCCATAGATATGTGTTATGTGCAAGCGTTAGTGCTACAACATTTATTTCACTAATGCTGATCAAGGCATACTCTAGTTGCTTGCACACATCTCATATTTTAGTAATTGATAGTGCTTATTGAGGTTGTTTATTGAACAATATCTCTTATTCTAGTGACTGATAGTGTTTATTGATGCTTATGAATAAATATCTGCTATTTTTGTGTATAGAGTGTTTACTGAATTGAATTGTAGTTCACTAAAAAGCATTGACACCGTATTATCTCAGACTTCTATTATAAAAGACCTGGAACAGGAACATTTGTGGATTTTATATAATAAATTGTGATTTTATGTCTGTTGCTTTATTAGCTTTATTCCTCAATCACCTGGAAGCATCCCAGTGTTTGTAGTTCCAATAACTGGTTTGGCTAATCAATACCTTATTGAGTTAAATCAAGCATGCATGTGGCTGATTTAAACAAAAAAGCAATGACGAAAGAAGGAAATAAATCTTTTCTTCAGACATACACTCCCCTCCAAAAGTATTAGAACAGTGTGGCCAAAAATATTTAGATTTGTAGTGTTGGAAGTGTGTTTTAGGTCATCGTCTTGCTGCATGATGAAGGATCTCCCAATCAGTTTGGCTGCATCTTTCTTTTAATTGACTGACAAAATGTTTCTGTAGACTTCTGAGTTCATTGTACTTCTGCCATCATGTGACATCAACAATGAAGAATCCAAGCCATGACACTACCTCCACTGTGTTTCACAGATGAACTCATATGTTTGGGATCATGAGCAGATCCTTTCTTTCTCCAAACTTTAGTCTTTCCATCACATTCATCTTTGTCTCATCAGTCCATAAAACTCCCAGAATTTCTGAAATTTGTCTGAAATTCCAGCCTGGCCTTTTTATTTTTCTGGCTAATTTTTATTTTCTGGTGAAGCATCTGTACAGTAGATTGTGATACCTTCACTTCTGCCTTGTGGAGGTTGTTGCTGATATCGCTAACAGTTGTTTTAGAGTCTTTCTTTACAGCACTTACATTGTGTCTGTCATCAACTGCTGTTTTCATTCATTGGTCTACCTGTTGGACATCTGTTATTTTAGTATATGAGTGACTACTTCTTCAGGACATTACAAACGGTTGTACTGGCTTTGGCCAATATTTTTGCAATGGATCTGACTGATTTTCCATCATCTCTCAGCTTCACAGTTGCTTGTTTTTTCATCCACCGACAGCTCTCTGGTTCTACTGTTGGTTATTCGTCTAACTACAAATGCACAGTATGCCCAGGCAAAACCCAAATCTGAGACTGAGTGTAGACACTCATGGCTATTTAGTGTTTGAATAATCAATGTAACAAGGCACGCCTGGGCAACAAATCACACCTGCCGATCACATGTTCCAATACTTTTGCTCAAAAGAAAAATAGGTGGGTTCAGACAAAAGGTACTGTCTTCTGAACTGTGTATCAGATCCAGATGTAAATATTTCAAAATAAAAGCTGAAATGTTGATCTTTTAGAGTCAAACGAGGAGGTTTTCAGTCTACATTAAAAATAAAGGAATTGGCCTCACTGTTCCAAAATTATTATTTTTTTTATTTTTTATTGGGGGGGGGGGTTGGGGGAAGCTGTATTACACTAAATACTTAATTAAAAAAAAAAAACTTATTTACTGCACTTATGCTTACCTTGGTGAATTTTATAATATTTTACAAGAAAAAAATACACACACTCCTAAGATAAACACTTTTGAATGTTTTGGCTGGCCTAAGACTTTTGCACAAGACTACAGATCAGAGAAGTTGAGAGGATGCAGGGTCATTGCTTCAACTGCAGAGATTTAAAGAGGCAGTCAAGCCATGCAAGAACAACTGCTATTAAATGCTCAGGTGCTGAATGTCAAGCTGACCTCGGGGCAGTAGCACCCAGCCGTGCAGTCCAACTGACCAATGCAGGCATCTGTCTGGCCTTGCAAAGCACACTGCTTTTGACATGGAGAAGCACAAAGTGGTTGGAAAGGATCTGTACAGTCTGAAACACAATCACATATACAGAGAGAGGAGACAGAGAAGGTCAAATACATTACATTGCATGGATTACACACTATATATATCAGTCACTGGATAGTGGACAGTGAGAGTAGATATGTACTTTTCCGAAAGACTTGTAACAAGACACTATAATGCATCTGTGACCTGTATGTGCTTTGAGAAGGATGAACGTGGATATGGACACGGACACAATAGATACAGTATTTCCTAATTTGATGCTTTTTAAATAGTCTCAATAAGAAATATTAGCATTAACAACAGAATTAAGCTAATTAAAGACTTAGAATAGTAAACAAATGGGTGGTTATGGGATGATATCTGAGACAAGACAGAAAGAATCCAAGTACAGGGTTAAGTATAACTCCAAATAAACTCACAAATGGATGAATGGATGAGCACATAGAGCGAGATGAGTGAACTTTTATCACTTTTCATTACAAAAGCAGCCACAAAGGTGAAAAGAAGAAAAGAGTGGCTGATTTTTTTTTACCCAATTCCCCCCCAGGTGTAGTGGTAGCCAATCGACCACCCATCAGTTAGGACTCTCCCGATCACTTGTAAATGTTCCTAACATCTGAAGGTGAAGGCTAGCACAGGCCTCTTCCAATGAGCCAGCACATCTTTTAAAACTGCCGCCAATACATCATCACTAGGCAGTAGACGGGCTTCTCTGGCCGTATTGATGGCAAACAGGATTTAAACCTGCGAATCTCTGATAATAGTGTCAATGCCTTAGTCCACTGAGCCACTCGGAGCACAAATGTGGCTAGAAATGAAATGAGGAACACCACACAGCCCCTCAAAACATGTCCCCTAAATGTTAACAGCAAAGGTTTAGTCATGAAAGGCTACCGGTCACTTTCCACAAACTCCAAACTCACATTTGTGAACATTAACTTGAGTACTGCAGAGTAGACGAGAGCTGAAGAACTCCAAATAACTCAAAAACTCCCAAGCCCTAAACAAGAGAGGTCTCAAACCACTGATCTAGTGTCAAAGAGGCCAGCGTACCATCTATACGCCACACAGGAGACACAGAGCTGTGTGGCAGAGGGTGTGTAAAAGCTCAGGCAGAGAAAATGTGGAAAAACAAAAACTATGGAACCTGAGAACAGCAAAAACAGCCAGGGAAGGTCAACTGGTGAACTTGTGGTTTGAACTAGCAAAACAGAAACAGAAGAATAAGCCGTCAAAAGAGGGGAAAACCAAACAAAAGCCCCTTTACAAAGAAGTCTAATCCTTTTGTTCCCCTTTTTTACCCTTAATACGGGAGGCCAGAGATAAATGAAAATTGCAGACAGCTCAAGAAAGAGGAAATGTAACCAAGAGTAGCCTGAGAATGAGAGGAAGACACAGGAGTAAACAATAAGTAAACTACAAAAGACCAAGCACTGGTATGTCCGTTAAATGTCCTAAAGTACCTGAGCCAGCAAGTGTGACCCCTAATTGATGGGCCACAGCTCCCTCTGCTGTACAATGATATCCTAGCAAGCAAGTTAGCTGCTGAAAATATTTACATAAATATTTCACATACATATAAAGGCGTGTTTGGAATAACACTAGTATCTGCATCCAGGTCTTAATTAATGTCACACAGACTTCTTGATAAGGTTTATGACTCACTAAGACTTAAAAGATGAACAAAATCTGATCTTAGATCAGATTCTACTATGTTTATGATGGTCATGGTACAAAACACCGATTCTACTATTTAAAGCCTTCACAATGACCAACTCGGTGCAATTAGTCTCTGTGACCTTAATTAGAAGCAGGATGGGGTCAGTGTATAACGCAATATATAAGGATGATGAGATAAATGAGTAAACTTTGATCACTTTTCATTACAAAAGCAGCTGTAAAAGCCTTTCATAAGAGGACAAACGTGGTTAAAAATGAACATGGAACATCATGCATAACCTCAACCATGTAAGCAAAATATTAATAGCAAAGCGTTAGTCATGAAAGGCTACTAATAACTTTCCTCTACCGCAAACTAAACTCCATCTGGAAACATTGAGCAGTTTACACATTTAGCCCTGTAACATCATCATCAAGAAGGAAGCAACTGATTTTTTTGCATTTAGCCCAGCATAGTGCATTGTTTTGGCTTTGTCTCACGAAATATACATCATACATTCATCATATGTGACTTTCTTAACCCTTCAACATCCTCTGCAAGAAAGAAAAAAATGAATTATTATTGAGCTGGATGCAGGGTAGACCCCACAGTTTTTTTTATATATATACATACAGTCAGATGACACTTTATGGTAAAATCAGAACACAAACTACTAATACAAAAAGTGTACATTCATTTAGTTCACTTTTTAATCACCACACTTATCTGTGAGGTGGTGCATCAACACTAATGGATTTTTAGCTCTTGATCCAGTTTATTCCTTGTGGTTTGGCTATGAAACTGCTGGATTTCATTCATGTTGAATTTCTGAAAATGTTGAATTTCAGCCTAACATACCTCTACCGACTGGTAGAGATGGCACAATCACATTGTGTTAAGTTCAAGCCTTTCTTCAAGATGATATAGTAATTGGTTGCTGTCAATCATTATTTTATAAATGTATGATTATAGCCAACACAATCATTTTTAACTAAGAACACAGATAATAAATTCATCTGGAGAGCTGGATTAGGTGGGGCACATCCTGCAGGCCCAATTAACAGCTTGTGGGTGACCAGTGAGCTCTAGTGTTTGTTGGCAATGTTATCTTAACAGCTCCAGGTCCAAACTGAAGAAGAAAAACTTGCCATGTACCATCATGCCTTGGTTCACTGACTGCATCCTGTATCTAGTGTAAGTGAAACATGTTAATTTGAGTTTTCTTTAAGACTTTATAAGACCTCTATAGGTACTACTGGAACTTTGTCTCTCACACACACACACACACACACACACACAAAATGGGACACTCACTCTGGCAGTCCTGAGATTTGCAGGGACTGCTCTGCTGCTCAAGCTCTGTGCAGTGCTGACCACTTGTGGCTGAAGAGAGGGGTGCACGATAACGCCGCTTCCATGGAGACACACAGGTACATACTGTCCACTCACTCCACTCAGACATTGGACAGTCTGAGAGAGA
>BRDA01066845.1:4113-19188 GCA_036984385.1 Crenuchus spilurus | reverse complement strand
CATCACTGAAGGAAGAAATCAAGCGTGCTATGTTAGAACTGGCTACACAAAAGGTATCCATTCCAGATGACATAGCAGTTGAACTGCTCAGGTTTAGTGGAGAGACAATATTGAATAAGCTCCATGAGGTCTGTATGGAAGTTTGGGAAACTGGAATCTGGCCAGAAGAATGGACGCAATCACTCTTCATCCCCCTGCCCAAGAAAGAAGACTTGCTCCAGTGCAAGAACTACAGGACCATTGCACTGGTCTCACATGCTAGCAAGATCTTGTTGAGAGTGATATTAAAACGAATGCAGTCTAAGCTGGAAGGGGAGATTGCCCAAGAACAAGCTGGATTTACACCAAGAAGAGGCACTCGGGATCAGATCACAAACCTCCAAATCATCTTGGAGAAAGCAAGAGAAAGGAACCAGAAACTTTTTAATTTCTGTTTTATTGATTTCACAAAGGCATTCAACATGGTACAACATGATCAATTGTGGATAACCATGCTGAAGATGGGTTTCCCTTCACACCTGTTCCAGCTGCGTTGTACAGTCAGCAGCATGCAACCGTCAAGGCAGCCAATCACACATCAGCATGGTTCAGCATAAGACAAGGAGTCCGTCAAGGATGTAACCTCTCACCATATTAATTCAACATCTTAGGAGAACAAGTGACGATGAAAGCACTACAGGGATTTATGGGAGGATTCAAGATTGGTGGAAGGACTATTAAAAATCTCAGATATGCAGATGACATCGTCTTATTGGCCACATCAAAAGAACAACTAAAAGCTGCAAATGAATATAACATGCAGATCAATGCAGCTAAAACAAACGTGATGACGAACACTGAAGATATACTGAAGATCACAGTCGAAGGAAGACTTCTGGAGCAAGTAGACTCTTTCACGTATTTGGGATGCAGAGTAACAAAAGCTGCAGACTGTGCCAGTGAAGTGAAGACAAGAATGGCCATGGGCATGTTGGTGATGGTCAAATTGACAAAGATGTGGAAAAGCAAGTCAGTTAGCACCAACAGCAAATTAAGACTGATGAAAGCCTTGGTCTGGCCAGTAGATACATATGGATTTGAAGCCTGGACATTGAAAAAAAAGGAAGAAAGACATATTCAGGCTTTTGAGAACAAGTGCATCAGGAAGTTGCTGAAGATCTCATGGATGAAGATGATGACCACTGAGCAAGTATATGAGATGGCTAGAACTCAAAAGGAGTTACTGATGCACGTTAAATCCCGCAAGTTAAGTTACATCGGTCATGTGATGAGGCATGCACATAAGAGCATTGAAGGAAGTGTTATGACTGGACTTGTGGAGGGAGTCCAAAGACCAAGAATAACCTGAATGGATAACATCAAGTCATGGACTGGATTATCAGGTGTTAACTTGCTACAAGCAACCAGAGATAGATGACATTGGAGAGAAGTGATTTGTCTGTGCACCCTACCATCATGAAGCGATTACGGCATGTAACATGACATGACAAGCAATACCTAATAACACAGTAATCAACAGAATATTAATCCTAAAACATTGTTGCTCTGTTTTTTATTATTATTAGTTTGATTTCATTTCCATGTTCAGTTACTATTATGATACTTGTAACTGCATTTCTATGATACATCATATTTGATTTCTGTGATTTGATGCTGAATGTTTACGGTGCTTCAGATACAACACTCAGTATTTGTACTCAGAATACAGTATTTAATAGTTACTTTCTGGGGTATGTGGTAATTAATTTCTGTGGCAGTTGATGTTAGGTCCTAGACAGGGGCGGATTTGGATGTTCTGGGGCTCCAAGCAATGTTATGTTTGGGGGCCTGATCAAATTCTTTTTATAGTTATGGTGCGGTGCGGGCTTGAACATAAATTATTATTATTATTAATAAATATTAATACTTTATTTAAACATTATTATTCATAACATTTTATTAATAGTTAATATTATTATTAATTATTATTATTAATAATAAAATTCATATTAATCATTAACAAAATCCTAATAAATTATTAAATATAAATAAACTGTCAAAAGCATGTAGCATAGAATTATCACCTAATTCTGTGCTTCACCTTGTTAATCAACTTCACTCCAATTCATTACCACCAATTTTACACATATATTTGGACTGTATGGTCAATAGACCTCATTTACATAAAATTATACCTCATTTTTGAGTAAAAATAAGCAGAAATTCTGAATTATTTAGACAATAGCTAAACATTGAGGCATGTAAATAGATGGCTTATCACAGACTGGCAGACGCACGCACACAGACACAGACTCAAATGTTAATGTTTTAATATGAAACCTCTGATATTAAAATACGTCTAGGTGACGTGACACAGGCACAACAAACATTCAACTTACAGTGCATGCTGAACACGGACTGTGGGCCAACTTGAAAAACACCGGTTTACAAGTACAGATGCTATATGATGGAGTGATAGCGGATTGCACATTAGCAAGAAACGGCAGAGACAATTGCTGAGCTTGTGGGTGGTCTAAAGGGAAACTGGCTTCAAGATTTCCACTGGGTCCTAATGCTCGACCTGTCTGAAAAATCTGCAGAGAACCAAAACTGCCTTTTGAAAAAGTGCAGGGAACGTGTCCCTCCTGTCACCCCCATTACATCTGTGGTGTGCGGTATCTCTTTAGTGTCGAACAACAAAAACAATTATATATAAAAAACTGTTTTTTTATTTATTTATTTGCCAATCTTTTTTGGCCAGCAGGGGGCCCCCTAATCTCTGGGGCCCTAAGCAATTGCGTGGTTTGTGTGTTGGTTAAGTCTGCCACTGGTCCTAGGACACTTTATACTGGAAGTACTCGACAACCTATCAGGTACATCTTAGAAACCACTTTCAAGACCATAGCAACTTATCACTACATCTTATTATACAATATACAATATACAATATACTGTTATTCGATTTATATTCTTCTTCTTCTTCTTCCGCCCGATTTTTGTTCCGCTTCTTGTCCCCCAGTTTTCGAGATATCGACACCGTTCCAACTCCAGATTGTTCGGTCTGATTACGTGATCCGGGCTTGTATACAGAATTTTGATCGGATGTGTGGTTTTTCTAAAAACTTCCTTAATCTGGGAATTTTTCCCCATTAAGAATGAATGGGGAACAAAAATGCATGCTCATCTACTGTACTTCTGCTTGACCGATTCGCATCGTTTCAGAAACACTATATCAGGGCAGGCCCCTGAGCACAAATTCACTGTTGTTTTGTTCGCACTCATTTACTTGTCATTTTATCGCCATCCCTTTTTCGTCCCATTGACTTCCATTCATTTTCACCCATATCAAATTCCAGGCTTCCTTTTGCCAGACAACAACCAAAATTGATATACTACATCAGGGCAGGTAACAGAGCTCTAGTTCAGAGCCATACTGACCTGCACTCCTCTTTTTGTCATTTTTTCTTCCCTCGTTCCTCCCATTGACTTCCATTCATTTTCACATACACTCAAGCCACAGAGTTTCTGTGTCGCAACAGCCAAAAAAATTGATGTATTCCATCAGGGCAGGTAACGGAGCTCTAGTCCAGAGCCATACTGACCCGCAGAGGTGGGGGACTCGAGTCTCATGACTTGACTCAAGTCGCAATTTTGAGGACTCGAGACTTGCTTGACTAACGCTGGTGAAAGACTCGACTTGACTTTGACTTGGTCTTTATGACTTGAGACGACTTAGACTTGAGACAGATGACTTGAAAACACTTCATTTTTTAATTTAAATATATGCAATTTCAAAACAAATCTAGATTATGTTATAAGATTTTATTTTGAAGCAGGATCTGCTTACTTTACATTGCATGCAGCACGTAGAACGCTAAACAGCAGCAATAACGAGCCGTGGTTAGGGTGACCAGATGTCCCGCATTTTCAATACTTTTCACGCGTCCCGCATATTGAGATGTTGTCCCGCATTGTTACTGATAGTCAAACTCCAGTTTTCAAAATACATATTTTATAATCTGGCATTTCTCAAACGGCTGTGTGGGGAAAGCAGTAAGGGCGGGCTGTTTGATCATGTCAACCGCGGACGCAGGTTAAGCGCGCGCCCACCAACACAAACCAGTGCAAATCAGGTCAGAACAGCGCCGGTGTTGTGCCGAATTCTGACTCCCCGCCAGAATCAGACTCCCCTTCGCGTGCATGTGCATCACACAACGGTATGGGCAGAACGAATAGCACTCTGTTTCTGTTGTTTCTGTATTTAAATAACTACTATTATCATAATTTCACAGAAAACAACAGAACATCTCACAAAGCACTAGTTGTGTTATGGTTAACAAACGGAAGTCCTAATAAATCCATATTATTAGAACATTGTTAAAACAAAATACACAACCGAGATTCTGCTACAGCTCCTGCTATCATTTTGTGTTATTGGTCTAAATTCAGTGATTCACATCTTTTTAGAAGAAATAATGCCATTGTACACTGTCTTAATGTTCTCTGGCCCAGAGCTGAGTTATAAACACATCAGTTGTGCTTACAGAGTTGTTACACACATTATATTATAGTGACAACCTGGCTAGAAACACCTGCACAGAGTGTATCAGAGTACAGGGGTCTGAATACTTTTGCACGTCACACTTCTAAGATTTTTATTTGATTAACATTTTGAAAACCATGTATCATTTTCATTCCACTTCACAATTATGTGCTACTTTATGTTGGTCTATCACTTAAAATCTCAATAAAATACATTTAAGTTTGTGGTTGTAAGGTGACAAAATGTGAAAAAGTTCAAGGGGTGTGTAAACTTTTGAGCATGACTGTATATACATGAACACACATTTTTATTTGCAGTCTGTTATGTGCCAAGTTATTTTAGACTACCTCGATGCATTGGTGTCCCACATTGTCCCACACAAACATAGTCTTTGTCCCACATCCGGTGAATTGGAATCTGGTCACCCTAGCCGTGGTAGCACATGGAGCGAGGAGGAGACCAAATGTTTAATATAATTTTGGTCTGATGAACATGTGGACAGTCAGCTTAAAAATGCATGAAAATACTGAACCGTGCAGCTTATTTTCTGAGATAATGAGAGAGAAAGGAGATAACAGGATGACAGAGAAACCTAAACTAAATACTGCGGCAGAATATAAAAGTATTTAAACACGTCAGATGCACGTCCTTCTACAAACCAATCAGTGTCGAGTGTAGGAATTCAAGACACACAGTGCGTGGACGTGTCATAATAAAAGTCCTTGGAGCGCTCGCAAAAATGCAGTGTGAAAACAACCTAACCGGACGAAATATATACAAAATAACCAACACACAAAATGTATTAAAAAAATAATAATAAAATAAATAAAAAATATATAAATAAATGTGGTTTTTGTATGCCACATGCTATTGTTGTTATTTTGTTCTGTTCATATCTACACAGTCTAGCAACATTGACATCTAGCATATGTAATGATAAGATTGCTTAAATTTGAAGTTATGCTAAAGTGAAATATTTCTTTAATGTTGTGGCAGAGATGCTTGCAAGTGTGGATATGAAGTGGACAAAATATCATGAATAGTATGTGACATAATAAAAACATGTAAATGTTTTCATGGTTTGATGTAATGTTTTGTAATGTTTGTAATAGTAACATTTCAGACATTGTTTTTATACGTAACAGCTTTACATTTCAGGCAATATGTTTTATTTATTTTTATATACTTATTTTTATTTTATCTACTATTTAGATGATGATGCAATACTTTTTTGTGCTCAGAAATGTTCATTAAAAAGCACCTTTGAGAGATGTATTAATAGGTTATGGAGAAATGGTGTGACCCTCTTGATGGTGGAAGTAAGCCATTAAGTAAGTTATGTAATTGTATGTTTGAAGTATTTTTTATGTTTAATAGGTTTAGTTTATGTTGAAATAAAACTCTGTTTGTATACAACTGTCTATATTGATTTAAATGTGAAAACTGGGGTAGATCAGACCATATTTGTATGACTTGACTTGTGACTTGCTTGACTTATAGCAGGGACTCGACTTCACTTGCTTAGTTCTCACCACAGTGACTTGGGACTTGCTTGAGACTTGAAGGCGATGACTTGAGACTTGCTTGTGACTTGCAAATGAGGGACTTACTCCCACCTCTGCTGACCCACACTCCTCTTTTTGTCATCTTTTCATCCCTCGTTCCTCCCATTGACTTCCATTCATTTTCACATACATCCATGGCAACCACCTTGGATCCATAGCAACACTTTAGCAACCACCTTGGATACCATAGCAACCGCCTTGGGGACCATAGCAACCGCCTTGGGTACCATAGCAACCGCCTTGAGTGTCATAGCAACTGCCTTGGGAGCCATAGCAACCACCTTGGGGCCTATAGCAACCGCTTTGGGGCGCATAGCAACCGCCTTGGGACCCATAGCAACCGACTTGGGTGCCATAACAAACACCTTGGGGGCCAATAGCAACCGCCTTGGGGCCATACTAACTGCCTTGGGTGCCATAGCAACCGCCTTGGGTGCCATAGCAACCGCCTTGGGGCCCATAGCAACCACCTTGGGGGCCATGGCAACCGCCTTGGGAGCCATAGCAACCGCCTTGGGAACCATAGCAACCGCCTTGAGGGCCATAGCAACCACCTTGGGGGCCATAGCAACCACCACAGATACCACAGCATCACCTTACAAACCAACTAGAATACCTTAGCTTGTGGGCCATGTTAGCAATGTGCAACATCCCGCAACATCCTGCCAGTCGCACACAGCGTACTCTCAACTGGAAGCAACCGTCCACCTGGAGGACTGTATCGAGCACTAGGGGGATCAACCAGGACAGAGTGCCAACCATCTCTGGACATACATACATACATACATTCATACACAGACATACACATTCATACACACAGCAGAGTAATTGTTTGGAGTAGCCAATTCACGTGATCTCCATGTTTTTGGACTGAATATCTTAGAAACCAATTTCCAGACCATAAAAACCTACCATGTCCATCTTAAAAACCACTTTCCAGACCATAACAACATATCAGGTACATCTTAGAAACCAATTTCCATACCATAACAACATATCAGGTACATCTTAGAAACCAATTTCTATACCATAACAACCTATCATGTACATCTTAGAAACCACTTTCCATAACATAACAGCTGACCAGGTACATATTAGAAACCACTTTCCAGACCATAGCAACTGACCAGGTACTCCTTAAAACCCACTTTCCAGACCATAACAACATATCACGTACATCTTAGAAACCATTTTACAGTCCACAACAACTTACCGGGTACATATTAGAAACCACTTTCCATACTATAGCAATCTAACATGTGCATCTTAGAAACCACTTTCCAGTCAATAACAGCATATCATGTACATAGAAACTACTTTCCAGAACATAACAGCTGACCATGTACACCTTAGAAACCACTTTCAGACCATCACAACCTATCATGTACATCTTGGACACCATTTTCCAGACCATAACAACCTGTCAGTTAGGTCTGTAAACAGGAAATGTGGTGTGAACAGTCTTGTGGTGAGGTGGTCAAGATGTTACTGCTTCTTCTCCTTTAGTTTGTCCTGAATCTTCTGTGGCTCATCGAACTGTATCAACCTTACGATATCTTTGTTGTCCATCCCTCCCTTTAATGAACTCTCCCTCTGCAATATTATCTGTGGGGTCAAATTGTGAAAATGTGATCTTTTGCTAACAACAAGTAGCTCGTTCGTCAATTCTAGCTAGGTATTCATGTAGGCCAATGCAAAACTGTAATTACCATTTTCTTTCTTTTGGAAAAAGCTCCATATTTTGTCTGCTCGCTTTTCTGGTGTGTTCTCATCTTCTGGGAGGTTTTTCTGGTCTTCAACGGGAATCATATTGAAAATTGCCTATATTGAGGAAGAATCAAGATTTAAAGTCAGAATCGTAATTTCTACTCATTAATGGCTTAACCCAAACCGAACTAGAAGACTTGCACACTCAGGAGGTATAATCCAACTTAAGCTCCTTTGACCATGTGGTCAGGTTTGACACCTTGGTTAAACATCCAGTAAACAACCTCACTGGTCTAAATACCAATTAAAAAATGACTCTAATGAAGAAAATACACCAGTGCCATAATAAAAACCTACTTAAGCTCCATGGTCTTCACAGCCATATGCAATGGACAGTAATATTTTATCATCAGATTATGTTATGGTTTCTGTTGTTGAGGAGAAAGATCAGCGAGAATCACACCTACACACCCTCACAATGTCTTGGACCTCGTTCTTGCTGATGGTTCTATTGCCGTCGACGTCATAGAGCGCGAAAGCCCACTCAAGTTTGTGCATTGTTTTGCCCAAAGAGGTGAGGTGCAACACAATGATGTACTCCCTAAAGTCTAGCGTGCCATCTGCGTTGAGGTCAAAGCTGCGGAAAACATGGAGTGCATAGGCAGTAGGATCAGCGTTGGGAAAGAGGCTTGCATAGATGCCCTCAAACTGCTCCTTAGAAATGCACCCACTGGGACACTCTTTAAAAACACTTTCCAGACTACAACAACCTATCATGTATAAATGTCTTATAAAGCACTTTCCAGACCATAACAACTTACCAGGTACAACTTAGAAACCACATGGTTGCTAAGGTTAAGTTTAGGTTTATTGTTACTACACAAGTGTTTTACACAAATGAATGGAATGTTCTCACTAGTTTTACCAAAGTGTGTGTGTGTGTGTGTGTGTGTGTGTGTGTGTGTGTGTGTGTGTGTGTGTGTGTGTGTGTACCAGATTTATGCCATGTTGTGGGAACCAAAACCTGCTGAAACACTCACGTTGTGCATACCTGTCTCAAAGCTGGTCCTTGCAATATAAATCATATAGTTTTAAGGTGAAGACATGTTGAGGTTAAGGTTAGGATATTATTATTAGAGTATTATTAAAGTCTATGTAATGTCCCGACAATTCACAGAAACAAGCATGTGTGTATTTGTGTGTATGTTACAGTAATGTGTATGTGTATGTACTGATGTTTATGTTACACTAGTGTAAGTTTTGTTAAGTTCTCTGCTCTGAGAGCCACAAGTCCCTTGTCTGTGCAAACATTCCTAACTATTCTAACTTTAACTCTAACTCTGATTCTGACTCTGATTGTAATTCTAACTCTGACTCTGATCAGAAAATGCAGCTCTGCTCCAGTTTACATCTGCTTCTGCAGCTCAGTTACGTCACCGCTGCGTCTCCTTGGAAACAAAACACAGGCCCGTGTCCTTATATGGTCACCGGAAAAAGGAAGGGGAAAAAAACAAAACAAAACCCCTGCGCGCTGCGAAGATACGGACTGACGTCACATGCGCGCTGACGTCGCACGTTCTGCACGCACACACATACATACTCACATGTGTACAGACACACACACATGGATTATGCCAGGCACACACACACACGGCGCGCGCAGATTAATAATAAACTCAGCGTTTGGTGTTTTGAGCTGAGAGATCACACTGCAGTGAGAGATCAGGACATTCTAGGTTTTATTACGGCATTATTATTTTATTGTTGTTAATATTTTACCCTGATAATTCTATAAGAGAACAATATCTACTGAAAGTATGATGATGTTATAGTGTATTATTAGATATGCAATGAATACTGCAAATGATGATGATGATGATGATGATGATGATTATTATTATTATTATTATTATTATTATTGCTGATTGGTGATTTCTTTTTTCTTATTTTTATTTTTCTGCTTGAGTTTTGTTCAATAACTCATTCCACAGTTTTACAGATACTGACGCAGAATTAATTCTGAAATGTCCATGAATTATGTTCATAACGATGTTCAGGAATTATGTTCAGGAATGATGCTGAGAATGATGTTCAGTAATGATGTTCGAGAAAGATGTGTGACAATGATGTTCGGTAATGATGTTCAGTAATGATGTTTGAGAACGATGTTCATGTACAATGTTCAGGAATGATGTTCAAGAATTATGTTCAGTAATGATGTTCAGAAATGATATTTCAGAATGATGTTCAGGAATTATGTTCAGGAATGATGATCAGTAATAATGTTCAAGAATGATATCCAGGAATGATGTATGTGAACAATGTTCAGGAATGATGTTCAGGAATTATTTTCAAGAATTATGTTCAGAATTGATGTTCGAAGATGATGTTCAGTAATGATATTCAGTAATTATGTTCATAAAGATGTTCAGGAATTATGTTCAGGAATGATACTGAGAATGATGTTCAGTAATGATGTTCGAGAATGATGTGTGGGAATGATGTTCAGGAATTATGTTCAGTAATAATGTTTGAGAATGATGTTCATGAATTATGTTCAGTAATTATGTTCAAGGATGATGTTCAGGAATTATATTTAGAAATGATGTTCAGTAATATGATGTTTGAGAATGATGTTCAGGAATTATGCATGTGAAGGATATTCAGTAATGATGTTTGGGAATTATGTTAATGAACAATGTTCAGGAATGATGTTCAAGGATGATGTTCAGAAATGATGTTCAGGAATGATGCTCAGTAATGATGTTCGAGAAAGATGTGTGGGAATGATGTTTAGAATGATGTTCAGAAATGATGTTCAAGAATTATGTGTGGGAATGATGTTCAGGAATGATGTTTGGGAATTATATTCAGGAATGATGCATAGGAATTATGTTCAGTAATGATGTTTGAGAAAGATGTTCACGAACAATGTTCAGGAATGATGTTTGAGAATGATGTTCAGGATTTATGTTCTGTAGTGATGTTCAAGAATGACGTTCAGAAATTATGTTCAGTAATGATGTTCAGGAATGATGTTTGAGAATGGTGTTCAGTAATGATGTTCAGAAATGATATTCAAGAATTATGTTCAGTAATTATGTTCAGGAACGATGTTCAACAATGCATGTACCGTATGAGAATGATGTTCAGTCATAATATTCAGTAATGATGTTCAGTAATGATGTTTGGTATGATGCTCAGAAATAATGTTTATGAATTATGTTCAGTAATGAAGTTCAGGAATGATGTAAGTGAATGATGTTCAGTATTGGTGTTTGAGTCTTTTGTTCAGTAATGGCATTCAACATTGAAGTTCAGAAATGATGTTCAGGAATTATGTTCAGTAATGATGTTCAGGATTTACACTACCACTCAAAAGTTTGGGATCACCCAGGATTTTCCATGACAATCTATACTTTTATTTCAGAAGGGCCCTATTATTATTATTTTTATTTTTTTTCTAGACTATAACAAAGTCTACAAATGCAGCTGCTCCAGATACTGAGATCTTCTATGGTAGAAAGGTGAGGTAGGACAGTGTCACTGTGTTTAGTTCACAAGTTGTTGATGGTGTTTAAAAGAGTTTAGAAGCTTTGCTACAGCTGTTTAATCTCCACCAGAAGTTTAACACATTGTGTGTGAGACATCACTGGACATGACTCTGTCCTTCCTCACTCTTCTAACATAAACGTTTGAGTATCTGATGCAGAAGAATTTATCATCAAATCAAAACAAAAACGCACAGAAATAAAAGTCCAGGTTGTCACATATGTTCAATTTAATGTGTGATCCCAAACTTTTGAGTGGTAGTGTATGTTCAGCAATGATGTTCAGAAATTATATTCTGGAATTATTTTCAGTAATGATGTTCAGGAATGATGGTTGAGAATGATGTTCTGTAATGTTTGGGAATGATGTTCAGAAATGATATTCAGTAATGATGTTCTAGAATGATGTTCACTAGTGATGTTTGTGTATAATGTTCAGAAATTATGTTCATGAGTTATGCTCAGTAGTGATGTTCAGGAATTATATTCAGTAATGAGGTTCAGGAATGATGTAAGAGAAGGCTGTTCAGTATTCAAGATTCAAGATTCAAAGCTTTATTGTCATATGCACAGTAAAGAAACATGTTTCCCTGTACAATGAAATTTCTACTTTGCTGTCCACACTGGATGGCATAGTGCAAGAATGAAATAGTGAATAAAATAAAAATATAAGCACTCAGAGAAAAACAAGAAAAACACGCTATATACACATTGTGCAGTAGAGCTATATACATTGTGCAGTAGTGAGCTACATTAATTATATTGCAACAGTCTGTAATATAGTGCAATTTTGACAAGGGTGTGTGGAGGCAACTCTCCTATGGACTCTGCATTGGTAAATGCTCTGCAGAGAGGGTTGTGTAATTCCTGTAAATTTTTGTGGCAGTTTTTACCACACTCTGCAGGTGTTTGCAGTCCTTTGCCATAGTACTGCCATACCACACAGTAATGCAGTTGGTCAGAACTCAATAATGCAGCTGTAGAAGTTGCTGAGGATTTTGGGTGACATGCCAAATTTCCTCAGTCTCCTCAGTAAATACAACCGCTGCTGAGCCCACTTTAGCACCTGTGTGTTGTTCAGTGTCCAGGTGAGGTCGTCACTGATGTGGAGGTACTGACTCTCTCTATTTCAAGGTCCTGGATAAATAGTGGCTGATGAGGTCTCCATTGTTTCCTCATGTCCACTATCATCTACTTGATCTTGTCTGTGTTGTGGGTGAGGTTGTTGTCCATACACTTTGTCACCAGACTGTTCACCTCCTTCCAGTAGTCTGCCAGTGATATGACCTGTCACAGCAGTGTCGCCAGCAAACTTCAGGATGACGTTTTTGGGGTGGGAGGTGACACAGTCATGGGTGAAAAGGGTGTATAGAATGGGGATGAGGACACAGCCCTGCGGGGTACCAATGCTGGTGGTAATGCTGGCTGAGGTCCTATTTCCAATCCTGACAGACTGAGGCCTGCCAGTCAGGAAGTTCAAAAGCCGAAGGTGGGATGTAGTCAGAGAGATTAAAGTATGTTTGGGTCTAATGTTCGGTAATGACGTTCAATAATGATGTTCAGGAATTATGTTTAGTAATAATGTTCAGTAATGATCTTCAGTAGTGATGTTTGAATATGATGTTCAGGAATGATATTTGAGAATGATGTTAATGAATGATGTTCAGAAATTATGTTCGGGAATGATGTTTGAGGATGATGTGTGGGAATGATGTTCAGTAATGATGTTTGAGAATCATGTTCATCTACGATGTTCAGGAATTATGTTCTTTAACAATGTTCAGTAATAATGTTCGTGAACAATGTTCAGTAATGATGTTAAGGATTGATGTATAGCAATGATATTTAGTAATGATGTTTGAGGATGATGTCAATGAATGATGTTTGGGAATGATGTACGAGAATGATGTTTGAGAATGATGTCCATGAACGATGTTCAGGAAAGATGTGTGGGAATGATGTTCGAGAAGGATTTTCATAAATGATGTTCAGGAATTATGTTTGGGAATAATGTTCATGAATGCTAGGCTTGTTTACAGATTTTCTTCTGTGTTCCCATGCAACAAACTTAATGACGTGCAAAAGTTTCTGGTAAAATAACACTAGTACTCAGGCTGTTTCATACCTTGGCAATAATAGCAATGCCCTAGCAACCACTTGGAAGATCATAACAATCATCTAGCAGCACTTTAGCAATCAACCAAGACTATAACATTTTAGTTACATTTTAGCAACCACCTGGAGAAGCATATCAGTTGTATAGCAACACCTTAGCAACCAAGCTAGGTAGACCTTATCAACCACTTCAGAGAACAGCAACTAACTATAAGCACATTAGAAATCATTTTTCCAGGCCATAACAACTGACCAAGTACAACTTAGCAACCACTTTTTAGAGCACAGCAACTGACCAGGTACATCTTAGCAACCACTTTCCAGACCATAGCAACTGACGAGGTACACCTTAGCAACCACTTTTTAGACCACAGCAACTGACCAGGAACATTTTAGCAACCACTTTCCAGACCATAGCAACTGACTAGGTACAGCTTAGCAACCACTTTCCAGACCATAGCAACTGACCAGGTACACCTTAGCAACCACTTTCCAGACCATAGCAACTGACCAAGTACATCTTAGCAACCACTTTCCTGACCATAACAACTAACCAGGTACACCTTAGCAACCACTTTTTAGACCACAGCAACTGACCAGGTACATTTTAGCAACCACTTTCCAGACCATAGCAACTGACCATGTACACCTTACCAACCATTTTCCAGACAATAACAACTGACTAGATACACCTCAGCAAACACTGCAGAGACCATAGCAACTGACCAGGTACACCTTATAAAACACTTCAGAGACCATAGCAACTGACTAGATGCACCTTAGAAATCATTTTCCAGACCATAGCAACTGACCAAGTACAGCTTAGCAACCACTCCAGAGACCATAGCAACTGACTAGGTACACCTTAGCAACCACTTTCAAGACCATAGCAACTGACCAGGTACATCTTATCAACCACTTCAGATACCACAGCAACTGACTAGATACACATTATAAACCATTTTCCAGACCATAGCAACTGACCATGTACACCTTATCAACCATTTTCCAGACAATAACAACTGACTAGATACACCTCAGCAAACACTGCAGAGACCATAGCAACTGACCAGGTACACCTTATAAAACACTTCAGAGACCATAGCAACTGACTAGATGCACCTTAGAAATCATTTTCCAGACCATAGCAACTGACCAGGTACGCCTTAGCAACTACTTCAGAGACCATAGCAACTGAGTAGATACACCTCAACAACCTTATTGTTATTATATACACATTATTATTATTATTATTATTCATTATCACACCCGCTTTATCCTTATCAGGGTCGCGGTTAGTCCCCTACCCCCTCACTGGGCACAGGGCAGGACATTACACTATTCAACTAAGCCCAGGACAGGGCGCCAGTCCATCGCTGGGTGAACACACACACACGCACACACATACACATACATGTGTCAGGTTTTTTGTACCTCCAGTCCACTTAACCGATGAGATTTAACAGGTACACACACGTACATACACATACACACACGCACACACACACAAGTGGGTCGCTACCTGACCGCGGGACAGGACCCGAATCAACTTATCACATTACAGGACGGGACACGGGTCACTCCCCCATCCCCTGATTGGCGCTGGGACTATTCC
>BRDA01066844.1:0-21097 GCA_036984385.1 Crenuchus spilurus | reverse complement strand
CAGGTAGGAGGGTGTCCTTGCCTCAAGTGGAGGAGTTTAAATATCTCGGGGTCTTGTTCACGAGTGAGGATAAGAGGGAGCGGGAGATCGACAGACAGATCGGTTCAGCATCCACAGTGATGCGGGCTCTATGCTGGTCTGTCTTGGTGAAGAGAGAGTTGAGTCAGAAGGCAAAGCTCTCTGTTTACCGGTCATTTTACGTTCCAACCCTCACCTATGGTCATGAGCTCTGGGTAATGACTGAAAGAACGAGATCACGAATACAGGCGGGTGAAATGAGTTTCCTTTGTAAGGTGTCTGGGCTCTCCCTTAGAGATAGGGTGAAGAGTTTGGACATCCGAGAAGGGCTCAGAGTAGAGCCGCTGCTCCTCCACATCGAGAGGAGCCAGTTGAGGTGGTTCGGGCACCTGGTAAGGATGCCTCCTGGTCGCCTCCCAGGTGAGGTTTTCCGGGCATGTCCAGTTGGGAGGAGACCCCGGGGAAAACCCAGGACAGTTTATAGAGTTATATAGGGTTTATATCTCTCAGCTGGCCTGGGAACACCTTGGAATCCTCCCATATGAGCTGAAAGAGGTGGCTGGGGAGAGGGACGTCTGGTCTTCTTTGCTTGGGTTGTTACCCTCGCGACCAGGACAACGGATAAGTGGAAGATGATGGATGGATGGATGGATATTATGGTGTACAACATATGCACACTGTGTGTGTGATTCAGTTGTTTCTTTCATAAATCTCTCAATGCAGATATACAAAGATCAGTTGGTTTGTTCTGATATTTGCATTTCTTTTATTCATGAACTTCCATATGGGGAAAAACTTATTGGTTACAAGTATATGAATCTCTTAGGTCAAACACTAATATTTTATGCAAAATATTAAGGTGATGGACATGTTATGGTGACATGGTGATATTCCAGAGGAACACTGCATTACTCTAATGAAGCTCTTATAAACAATAAATGTTCACTATTACACATTTCAGACACTGTCCACACAGCCTAAATAAGAATTACACAAAAATATACAAATACTGCCTGGAGATGCCTGTGGAGCAACAATGGCCACTCTCCTAAAATTCCTTCAAAAAGTAACATGAGACCAAAAAGAGATTTCAGATATTTCTGATCCAGATAGATTATTTGTTACTTATTCACAGCAACAAAACTGAGAAGAGTCTTATTGAATGAGAAACATTTGAGTTCATGACTGAAATATTCAAGTCAAATTAAATAATGGTGAAAATGAGAAATTTCATGGTGCATGTAATTATTAATTATAGAATGGAATGATTGTGAGTTCAGATACTTTATACCCCTTTAAAAGCATATTCATTCATTTGCAGAGTTCCTGTGGTGCAGCTCCCCTGCAAATAAACAGCAAATGTTCATAAAGGACATGTTCTCTTAAATGAAAAAATGTATTTTTTCGCTGATGTGCATAATTGGCATAGTAGCATCAAATGCCATACTGAAGGTCTCTGAAATTAGATCACAAGAATAGCAAAACACATTATTTTTTGGAGCTAAACTCAAGCTGACTTTGCTGTAGACACATTGTTTTGCTAACACAATGTATCATCCTGATGCAGGCCTACAGTCAAGCTTCAAACATTGCCTCCATGTTGGAGATGTAGGCGTAGTAGATTTGAAAACTTTTGGATTCTTTTCAGGGCCTGTACTCATAAAGTACATAAAAAGCCACTGGCTGTTTAAACAGAAGGCTTTGTTAAGTTGGAAGCTTTTGTACATCAGCTTATTTTGTGAGAGAAGCAGCTAATGGACCTTTCCACTTCTGGAGAAACTGGTGGCTGCCTCAGCGACTGAAGAATATGGTGTTGTGGCTAATAGCTTTGGAAGGAGAAAGTCCATGTCCTAATCAAGAGTATGTGACATGATCTCATGTTCATTTCAGGACTGTGCCTGCAGCCTGAACTTTTCCACTTATTCTGTTTTTCATGTTCATCTTAGAAAGCAATCAGGGAGCATAATTAAGAGCAGAATCAGTAGTCATCACCAGCAATAATTTTTTTGTGTGTGCAATTTACACACTTTATCGGCACAGGGCTTCTTCGGGGGAAATGCATGAAGAGCAGCAAGTCTGTGCTCATACCCATAAAATCAATGATACTTGAATGCACCCCAGAGTTTCAATTTGACACTTTACAGGTAGGCAGCACGGCACCTCACTGTTTTTGATAGAGACGGGCCAGAAAATTAGTGGCAATAGCTTTCTGTATACATCCACATTGAAATGAATAAGAAACATACATGTATTTTAAATGTGCAAACTTTAAGATGATTGTGGGCTAACATACAGTTATTGTAAAAAAAACAACTTGATATTATTTTCTGCATAATTTGAGCTCAGTAGATATCTTTTCCATTTCTAATGATTAAACCAATAGAAATGTTCCAAAAAAGCTTTAAACAAAATTTACATGAACTTAAATTGACATTCTTCTGAAAAGTTATTATTTTCATTGGACAGCGATTATATAATAAAAACCTGTGTATATAAACAAAAGAACATTTGTAAACAATTGTAAACATTACAACCAGGTGTATACTAGTAATAACAGAGGGGTCAATTCTTTGTTCAAATGACACAGTCTTTCTCTAAGTGAGCAGAGATGAGACTGTCCAAGCTCATCATGGCATCTGTGAAATATATGAAGCTTATTAGATATCAGTATTAGATATAACTGAAAAGGTAGGCAATGAAAATGATGACAGGAACTTTGCTAGCATTAGTTCTGTAACATATTACTTGTCATGATTGTCACAATGAAGATTTTTATTAATATATGTTTATTACATTTTATTACTAGCTGAGCAGCTTAGAAAACTCCTTATAGTAAATCATCAAGAATAGTAAATAATGAAGGAAATGCTCAGATTTGAGAAAAACTGTTATGTAACCCTCACCTATGGTCATGAGCTTTGGGTAGTGACTGAGAGAATGATAATCACAGATACAAATGGCTGAAATGAGCTTTCTCCATAGGGTGTCTGGGCTCTCCCTTAGAGGTAGGGTGAGGAGTTCAGACAGACTCGGAGTAGAGTCTGTTCTTCCACGCTGTGAGAAGCCAGTTAAGGTGGTTTTGGCACCTGATCAGGATGACTCCTGGACACCTCTATAGTGAGGTGTTCTGGGCATGTTTTACTCGGAGAGGACCTCGGGGAAGACCCAGGACATGCTGACATAATTACATATCTCAACTGACCTGGGAACGTTTTGGAATCCTTCCATATGAGCTAGAAGAGGTGACTTGCTAGAGGAAGGTCTGGTATACTTTGTTTGGGTTAATACCCCCACGGCCCAGATACGGATAAGCAGAAGAAGGCTTATCAGAAATGATAAATAATAAATAAACAGCTTATAATATTATAATAAACAGCGCTGATGTCCTCCAGCTCTAACTAACCGATTAACTCTCCCGTTCAAATTAGCTGACATCATGATATTAACAACAAATAAAAATGATTTGCTGATGTTAGTGTTTGTCTAACTGGGAACATTCTGTGAGAAATGTTCCAAAAACATTGTATCATGATTATCATCGTTACATAACACGTTTTTAGAATGTTCCAGGAACATTATTTCTGTAATGTTACAGGTCAACTTTCCTTGAACGTTTTAAAAACATTGAACATATTTATAAAATTATGTTAGTTGGGGGAGATAAGTTAAGGGTATGTTTAGGATTAAGGTAGGATTAGTGTTAGGGCAAGGGTTAGGGTAAGAGTTATGGTTAGTCTAGTGTAGTAGCTATATTTCAGTAAGACTCCAGGAAATGAATGGAAGTCTACAATAAACACAAACTATCCCCATTCTGTATAATGTTAGAATGTATATATCAGTAAGCTAGAAACAGCTGGAACATGTTTGAAAACAAAAGCAAAAAAAAAGTTCTGCCTTTATGACAAAGCTATGCAAAGGAAGAAACTAGCTATCCTGGGCGGCTGCCCATATTGCCCAAATCAGAAACCGCCCCTGTATACAGGTAAAGTTCCAACAGCCGTTATGCAAAGCTAAAAAAAAAAATACGTTAAAAGTACTCAATTACATGACTAATTGCATGCATTTTGTGCACATTTAATTTTATAAGAATTACATTAGAATGTAATTGTTCTGATTGTGAGTAGGATTGCGTGTGAATTTTGAAGGCTTATTATAGTATCTACATTAACATGCTGCAGTTTTCCATACAATGAAGGTTTTTAAATGACAGTCACGTGTTCCATCAGCACAGGAGCTTTTGTGTTTCAGAGGCTGGGGTTTGGGGATTGACCTGTTGATCTGTGTGTGTGTATTTATGAGTATGTATCAAGGGCAGGGATGGCAAGAATGCTCAGGGCAAGTCTATGGTAGCAGGTCATGCATTAAACATACAACCTCTTCTTCAGAGGATTCACTCTCACAATACTGTGTGTGCTTGTGTCAATGAGACAGAGAGAGAGAGAGAGAGAGAGAGAGAGAGAGAGAGAGAGAGAGATAGTTAGTGTTTCTCTGGACACATTGCTTAATTGTATTTAATGAAAAGCAGCTTGCTTCCCTGATCTAATCCTATTAAGACGAAATCTCTCTCTCTCTTTCTCTCTCTCTCTCTCTTTCTCTACCTCTCTCTCTCCTTTCCTCCCTTCATCTCTTTCTCACATACATGCATACACACAAGAATTGCTAGCTTACAAGCCAATTACAAGCAAATTAACCTGCACTCTCCATTTCCAACAAAACCCATCAGAAGCACATATGATTTTGTTCAGAAAATTGAACTTGTTATGTTATGGCCTGTAGGCGTCACAGTCCGGAGCATTCCTTGTCCTACATTGGGGCCATTTCCTTTGTTTTGCTTGTTTTTTCATCAGCCTTTCTATCT
This sequence comes from Crenuchus spilurus, assembly GCA_036984385.1. NCBI lineage: Eukaryota > Metazoa > Chordata > Actinopteri > Characiformes > Crenuchidae > Crenuchus > Crenuchus spilurus. The sequence goes on along the minus strand of BRDA01066844.1, from coordinate 16,221 downwards.
GCACATATATTTTCATTGTGTTTGCACTTTAGACAACATCGTAATATTGACTCATTTGTTCCTTACATAACTCTTGCCTCACCATATTTAAGAGCACCATATCTCCATAAACATACATTGAATCTTTTTGATGTTAATTGTCCACCATGAAGCTAATGCAAGCTTCTGCAAATTGTCTTTTTTTGGAATAGAATCTAAACACAAGATATTATAAGATGGTATAGCTTTGGGCTGAGCTGCAGTAGTTCTCTATAAAATCCATTCCACACATTAAGCTGCTCCAGCCAATATTCAGTGGCTGACATTTGGCAGTGCTCAGAACACCTGTAGCTGCTGGACCTACACAGGTGCACTTTATTGGATGAACCCACTGATATTTGGATTTCTGGATGAGAGCTGTAGTGTTGTGGGTTCCTCGCATTAAAAAAGCAGGGAAACCAACCTAAACCCTGGCAAAAATTGAATGACTAATATCAGTGATTAATAGTGAAGTAATATATATTTTAAATTATTTTACATGCATGTAAAAGTTCATACTGTTAGGATTGACATATTTTAGTTTTTTTGTGCATAATCAATGTAACAATAACATGGTAGAGGATGTCTTTTCCTCCCAAAAGTGGACATTTTAATTTCAAGTGCATGGTTTCCATGACCTGGTGCTAATACATTTTTAACCAAATCAATTAGGCTGGCCTGAACCTTACTCCCATCCAGCACCTCTGCTTTCTGCTACATCATTTATAACAATTTATGTTGTCCCTGATCTACTAATGATTCAGAATACATATAACAAACTGTATTTCAGTAAACTCTGCAATAAAATACAGTCTCATGTTCATAAAATCTCAATATTTATATTCCAGATATAGGCATAATTATTTGTGAAGGGGATGTGTCCCACTCACATTTAATAAATATTTGTTTGTACCCCCCACGCCACCACCAACATCAGTCCCGTTGACATCTCACAATGTCCAACTTTTGCTAAAAACTTATTCTTTTTTAACACAGCCTAAAATTAGCCCAAGGCCATGTTAAATTACTGCTCAACTAAACAATAAAACAAGGAAGCTACTTCACTGTACTTTAATTAACAGTAGGCTAGTATAGATTGGTATTCTTGGATGAAGATTAATTGTTTGCAATATCTGATCCCTCTGTACCTGTTAAAATATACCAAAATGCAGGAAATGGCATGTACTTCATTCAAAATTTTCTGGGGAAAACCACCAGACCCCACTCCCCACCACCACCACATTACAAATGCTGATGCCCCTGATTCCGGACATGAACAATTATAAGCAGTGAAAAAAGTGCAGAAAAAAAGCATTTGTAGAGAAGAAAGAATTAGCTATTTAATATCCAAATTAAATGTTCATACCCTATGAGACTCAAATACAGGGGAACAAGTAAGTGCTGTGGAATTAGAGTTCAACAACTAAAATCTTTCTCAGCATCTATTATCAACATGCTTTGTATGCTGTGTCTTGCTTTGACCGCAGTCATTGTCATTGCAATAATTATAAACACACACTTCACTCGCATAGCTGTTTTATGACAGTCCAGACAAATCAATGTGTCATACATCAATTTCAGACAAAACCTGTAGCGAAAGCTGATTTTTTTGAATGCCAAAAATGATAATGTATACATAGCACCCATTATTCAAAACCTAATGGAAGAAAGAAATATGCAATAATTAATTAAAAACAGAATTACTGTTTGCATCAGCTTAGCTTCCACACACATTCCATATTTATCAAGTTAGTGCCCCCAAATTGTATTAATTTTAGTCAAGTTAGTGTTAGCCAGTCCTACTGAAATGTTTTAACATATACTATTGGCTAACATTAATTTTAGCTCATTTTACTTTAGATCTGCAATGTTAGTTCTGATTGGCCCATAAACATAAAATCCATGGATTGGTCAAGTAAATGAAAATGGGTTGCAGTTGTTCTGTGTTTGGGCAGAAGAGAGATTCTTCAAAATGAAAGTGTCATTAAGGTTCTGAAACCTTTGTCTAATCAAGTTGTCAGTTCCTTCCCACTCGAGCTGTAAATTAAAGAATTTGCTTCAGATAACCCATATGTCATATTTTTTAGGAAATAATCACTTAAAAAGTATTAAAAACAAAAATATTTCATTATGATTTTTAAAAATTCAATCCATTACTAATGTAATAAATAAAAATCAGAACAAGTTGGCACATTATGGGAAAAAATGCAGTGTTTCTTATATTTACTTAGATTTTTATTTCACTCCAGACAGTATAAACACAAGCTATGTAAAGTTTTGTTTGGTCAACTTAATTTCATTTGTTTATATATTTACAGTATATACAGCAAAATACATTTTGGCACTGAGAATATCAATTGATGAAATGTTTCAGATGGTATATAGTCCCATTCTTCCTGCAAACACATCTCAAGGTGTGCAACAGTACAGAGTTGTAACTGTCGTTTGTGCAGCATGTGGTTTTGCATTGTCTTAGTGAGATCTCATTATGTAATAAATATATATAAAAGATCTCTTGAAGGCAGCATACTGTATGTTCATCTCAGTGTACTTTTCAGAAGTGCAAACTATGTATTTTAAGGGCCCTGACACAACGCCATACCATGACAGACTCTGACTTTTGGACTTGTTGCTTATAACAGCCTGGATGTTCCTTTTCATCTTTGATCTAGAACACACAGCATCAATTTTTTCCAAAAATTACAATACTGTTTCATCTTACCAAAATACACATTTCCATTGTGTAATGGTCCATCCCAGATGTCTCTGAGCTCAGAGAAGTCAAAACCACTTTGGACTTGGGCTTAAGACAGTGTGGTTATATTTTATCATCTATTGATAAATGTTCTTTATGCAGTGCCGTGTGATGGATCAGAGATCACAGGTGTTCAGTTTAGAACTCTTTCCCTTTATGCACTGAAATTATATTATGTACTGTAATAGAAGAAATATGCAAATCTTTCTTTGAGGGACATTGTATTTAAACATATTAATAATGTTCTTATACATATGTGGACAAACTGGAGATCATGTGCCAATCTTTGCTCCACACAGACTGCTATTATACCCAATCATGTTTACAGCTTTTGTTTAGAATGTGTTGCAAGCCTGAAAAGCAGGAATGGATGGACATTAAGAAATGAAATGTGGCTGAACAGAAAAAAGATAAAAATATCTTGGATTCATACTGTCTGCAATGAAGTAAAAGTCAAAGTAAGTGTAAGAAATACTGCATTATTATTATTATTATTATTATTATTATTATTATTATTATTATTATTATTTTGCATTTTCCATACTGTCCCAATTTTTTCTGATTTGGGATTGTAAACGGAACTGAGCAGTTTTTGCCCTGATGAAGGTCACATTTTCGGCTAATTTAAAGGGTTCTATTGCAAAAAAAAAATCCATACTATTTTATATTTATTTAATGTATTTCATGAATGTCATTATGTTATATCATTATCACTTGTCAGTAACTTTATTAGGTTGAATGTGACTATAAAGCTTGCCAAACTTAGCAACAGATGCGATAAAAGAAGGCATTTCTTGGGTAGGTCACCTGAGAGTGTCACACTTTGATTTAATTCAAATATTTGTTTGAAGATGAGAAGTGATCACAGTTATAGATAAAATCATTAGCCAGACAGCTGTTATCCGTCCTATCTATATTATTAATCTACTATCTTTCTGAAGTCATGCATTCCTTCTAATGTACACTCAATTCATACAGGGCATAACTGGGGCTAAATTTTTCCTGTGCGACAGATTTTATTTTCATGAACTTTGCATAAGTGTTTATGTCTGAAGAGTGATGTTTCATTGGTGCTTTTGTGGCGCCTCATGCAGTAAAAGCGAGTGATTTATCACTACACAAAGACAGATCAGATGAGATCAGCCAGAGGAATCACTAGAGAGGTGTGGGTCTGCAGAGAACGCTTTTATGTAAGCTTCCCTTTTCTTCTGATTACAGCTGCTTGTTTTTGCCTAATGAGTATTCAGAGTCTGATTGCAGATCCATGTCTTATCGTTGCTGTCATAAAAAACATTCTTAACTCTTTTTTTAAATCCTTTATTTCACTCCATTTGAAACTGCAAGCTGCTCTTTTTGTAAACATTTCATAATGAATTGACCAAATGAAATGGTCCAAAATTACAACTTTCTCTCTCTCTCAGGCAGCCGAGCTTGACAGCACAAACAACAGAAGCAGAATAGTCCTGAATAATATGTGAAATATCACAAGCATGTCTTAGATCTGTTTTGCGTGTTTATGTTTTTAGAAACTTTATGCTTCATCAAACAAATAGCATTCATCTGCCCAGAGAGCACTGAGGGAGCCTGGGAACGTCTGCTGGAAGCTCACATTGTCAACAGAGCGTCTGCTCTATTAGATCTACTGTCATAGCTTTAGTAGATGGATTTGACCTTTGACCTTCAAGGGCTAACTCCCTCATTGACTCTGCCAGCTGTAAGAGAGCAGCTTGAGACACTCCACGTGTCATCTATGTCTGTATATATGGGAACAGAATGGCTTAAATCCATTATAAATGTAAGAGTATAAATGCAAAATGTATAAATGTAATTATTCAAATATATTTACAGGTTTGCTAAAAAGATAAAAAAAAATATTAAATGCACCAACATTTAAAAAACAAGTGCTATATACAGTACAATGAAGATAATCAATTAATTAGTAAAATAGATATTTAGTAATGACATAATGAGCCATCATCCAATCAGCTGTTAATATAGATGGATTATAGAAGGCATGGTTAGAAGTATCACCAATGTCCAAATGCTGAGGAAAGAGAAATCTCAAATATCTCATTAACATCTTAATAGTTGCTCTTAGACAACAATGAGATCAGAATGAAACACATACAAGGCTTTAGCTTAAGTCTTCTTCTGCCCAAATATTTTTCCTCAAATAAAGACCATCTCCTCTTAAGTTTTCATGCAGATTTCAATAAAGTCTCTGTGGCCACGCCCCTTTGCATCTTCTGCCTCAATCATGTCTCCCATGTGCTGTCAAGCCTCCATGTGCATCTTTGTTGTCCTTCATGTCATGCCTACGTCTAGTCCATGCCCCCAGTCATGTCTTGTTATGCCTTATCAGTGCATATTTATACCTTGTATTGATTATACATATAAATACCTGTCCATTGTCAAGTCTACAGCCCTTCGCCATTTCATTTGTTGATTAAGTTTAGTTTAAAAGCTCCTCGTGTCCCTTGTCGGTCATTCTGTGTATCTGTGTGTATGTCTCCATCTCACATTGAGACACAGTGTTTGTTTTGTTTAAAGTCATAGTCTCTTATGTCTTATGTTTTCTGGAACCCTCAATGCCTCCTTCACTTCCTCAGCCACAGTTCAGCCAGCGCTTACAGTCTCACATTACTCAGATTTGCTCAGATAATAATATTGATATTTGATAAAGACACAATATGAACAAAAAGTCACAACCATTTCTTGTGCAGCACTCAAAGTCTTCTCAGTTTATCTGGACAAGAAGCACATGCTGGCTCCTTGTCTCGTATGTCCTGATACTGCCAAGTGAGGCTTGGTCCTGGGTCAACATGGGAGAAGCTTAAACTAAACTTATTCAACCAATCAGCTTTGCTGCCCCACCCTCCTTTTTTCAATCCTCCCCTCAGTGCCATTTTGTTTTCAGTTTTCCTCCCTCAGCATGGTTTAGCTCCTGTTGTACTGCATCTCCTGCTGAAGGTAAGAGATGTTATGCGGAAATTTCATGTTTTACATCCTCAACATATAGTACTGGGTTTATTTACACAAGTGAACATTTATTGTACATAGCTTTAGCTTAGCTAGTCTCATAGCTGTCACTCTGCTAGTTAAGCTATCTGGCTAACAATGGTAAATCTGAGAAGATCAAAATATGAAACTTGCAATAATTACTCCTATTTCTGTCATTTACCTAAAGCAACAAAGTTATGGAAATGTATATTTTAGCTTGCATACCAATCATCTACAAAGTAGCTAAATAGCTAGCTAGCAATAGTTAGCTAGATAGCATGGTTAGACAGTTCCAAGAAAATCAGGTCTAATATTTACTTGAACATGTCTTATATGATAGCTGTATTCAGAGAAGCAGATATTTGTTTTTATTAACAGCAGAATAAATGTTCTGGAACTGATGTTTTAAACTAGCTAGCTAATATTATGCTGCCCCAGTAACATCATATAGTTGTGGTCTTCTTGAAATTTAATTTTTTACTACAAGAGCAGTACATTTTATGTGATTAGTAAAAGTTTTTTTAAACTGATGTTTTCTTTTAAATTACACAATAAGCTAGCTATATTCCCATGCTGTCCCAGGAACATTATCCAATATTGACCTGGGAACATGATACAGTTGTGTTGTCCTTGAAATTTCATTTGGCACATGTTATTTCTCCTAAGCAATTTTAAAACAATCACCCTTAAGTCAGCCTGAACATTTGAACAATGTTGAGCAATGTCTTGGTGCTTCTTTAACCATAATGTTAAATAATATATCATCATGATCATAATAATTTGTCACATTACCCAACATTTTAAGTAACAGCAAACTTATATGAATGTGTATCCATTTTCGGTAACACTTTACATTCTGCAGCTTCTGAATGCAGAAGTATCACTTGATTTCAAGGCTATGATTAAGTATAAGTTGAAGCACTGCAACAGCAAAATGAGTGAGCAAATTGTAGTGCTGGTTTGAAGTGATGGCAACATGCATCAAACACTTTTCATGGAAGAGAGTGAGTGCTCAGTATTTCATTACAAATGTATGAAATGCTAATCACATTCTGTTGTAATACTCTCCAGTACACAGTTGATTTACTGCTACAAGGGAATTGCACCCTTGAGTTCAACTGAAATGTTTAAAATGCACAGAGAATTGCATCATATTTTGTATTTTCAAAAATTTAAAAACTCACAACGTGTTCACAGTTTCAGAGTCTATTCCAGAGGCATTCTGACTCTTTTGTGTCCGGTAGTCTACCTGATAATATGGAACCACACACTATTGGAATGCATAATTCTGAGACAGACAGTAGATCAAATCAGATCATAATCAAGTAGTATAAAAGCTGTTTGAAAATTCCAGCTTTATATTTTGTGCACATTTCACACAGTCCTGACAAATAGAAATGCCTCAACATTATTTAATAAGAAGGTACACCGTTTATGTAATTAGGAGATTTAGTTATGACAACTTACACACTGGTGGTGCTACTATATTTGTAAAGACATTCCACTGACTCCTTATCCTTAATCTCGAAAACAAAAGCCAGTATTTATACATTTTTAACTTCCAAAAAATATGTATTTGTGTTGAAATCATTATTTGTCCCCATTTTCACAGAGTTCCCTGTATTTCTGCCACAATTAGGACATTTGGTCCTCACAAAGAGATAATTACATGGTCACCCCTATGGCATAGCATACTGTAAATAGAATCAAGTTCAAAGGGTATCTCCTACAATATTCCCCTGGCACACACACACACACTTTGCATTACTATATTTGTATGTTACAATGTCTCTTGTGAAACTACACCAACTAGTGGTGGTCAGCTACTGATATTAAGCACTAAGACTTAAAAAGAGGTAACATGGGTGGGAGGGCAATTAGATAATTGCACTTAGAAAAAGACAGTAAAAAACATAGATAGACATGTATAGAAAAAAGTGAAAATACTATGAATGAGTGATTACCAAATACAAATTTTAATCAATGTTATGATTACCAAGCAGTGCTTAATTGCTTAAGTTGGCTAACCACACCTGTATTACATCAACACCTAAGGGCAATCCCTGCCTTAATATCAGTAACTAAAATGTAGTCTTTCAGCACTTTTAATGTTTAAAAAAATTGTGGCAGAAACAGCATGTTGAGGCCCACTAATATCCCTGCTTTTACCAATTTAATCTATATTCCAATCATTTTAAGGGTATTTGTTCCCCACAAAGATATAAATACAAGGCAAAAACATACACAAAGCATATTATGAATGGAAGCAAGTTCAAAAGTGTATCTTCCTAGAAATTCCCTTGGCATACATACACAGACACTGAGCCGTTCATATGTACTGTATATCATTCACAGTCCTGACTGTGATAATCATCTGCTCTCTGAGGAATATGAGCACTTCACAGATATGAGGTTACATTGAGGGGACAAGGACACCAAAGCTGCTCCAGAGTGCAGCTCACAGCACTCAGATAAACACTGAAAGGTGTGTGTGTGTGTGTGTGTGTGTGTGTGTGTGTGTGTGTGTGTGTGTGTGAATGCATACCTGAGACTAAAGCTGATCTTCTCATATCCACCTTACCTATTTTTCTGTATATATACAGAAACAAAGCCTACTATATCTGTGCAGGATGGACACACACACACTTCACACACACAGAGTTAAGGACATGTACTGCCTCTCAGGCAGAGAAGGGCTACAAACCCAGAATGGAAAAGCGTTGAAAACTCTGAAATGCCATTTATAAGCAATCTATCTCACAGCAGGTCTCCATACATCCACACACACACACACATACACACACACACACACACACACACACACGCACACACACACATGCACCCACACACAGGGACATGGAATAAACAAGTTTATAAACACCAACACCATCCAAAACCTCTGCCTCATTCCAATAAAAAGAGGCCACCAAAAGAGTTTTCTGAGCTCTTTTCTCCTCTTCTCCAGTATCCTGGGTTCAAATCCAATTCTTTTCTCTAGTTTTCCTTAAACCTGCTCTTTCTGTGTGAATTATCCTGCTGGATGTTCTGTTGAATGTCCAGTTGCAGGAATAAATGCAAACATACAGACAGGTTTGTGATGAATGCCCTTTAGCAGCATTTAATCTTTGACAATGCTTTGTCTAAACTAGTAGATCAGAAAACACACAAGTTTTTAATTCAAGTTTAAAAGTTACTGAAATATTAACCAGTCAACTAAATCACACAGGTGAAGTAAATAATGTTTTTTTCCATAACCATGTTCCATATGAAGGTCTGGGATATATTCAAAGGTAAGAGTTCAATCAGTTCTTATATTCAATATGTTGAATGTGAAAAAATGACAAGACAGGTGCGTTGTTCCCAGTCAGCATTGGTCAGTACCTTCCAACAGTTTTCTCCAAATTTCCAATATCTCAGTCCAATTGAACATCTTGTGTGATGCGCTAGAAAAAAAGGATTTGATCTGCTACAGCTTCACCTCACTCCTTACAGGACCTAAAGGATGTGCTGCTAATATATGGTATGGTGCCAAATCCCACAGGACACCTTCAGAGGTCTTGTAAAGTCCATACCTAGGCAGGTCAGAACTGTTTTGGTGGTATGTGGAGCTGCAGTCTCTGTAAGGATGGACAATCATCCCATATCTGTGAACCAAAACTAAACTAACCTCACTAATGTACACATGGCTGAATACAATCAAACCCTCACAGCAATGTTCCAACTTAAAATCTCAGTAGAGGCTGTTGCTGCAACAGTGCAGGACAAATTATTTTCTGCTATATTTTGTTTTCAGATGAAATGTTGGACATTTAAAATACATTTAAACAAAGTAAATAATAATGTTTCTTTCTGGTAACTGAACTAAACCATATAGTCAAAGCAAACTATGTCATGTTTCTCAGGAATTAACAGAAAAATACCTAAATAGTAATACTTGCCTCACTGTAACCCAAAGCCTATGTACTATAATACAGCTTTTCACTTCTGTCACACTCTCCACACATATTTTTCACACCTTTGACAAGATGATAAATTCCTCATTTGTTTAAAATGTTTAATATGACTCTGTTTCTGTCACTAGCATGAGTTCATTTACTTTCTATCATTTGATATTTGGAACACATTAAAAATTCAGATTTCCACAATCCAGCTTTAGTAGCATTTATCTATTCTTTATATGCTTCTATACAGTACATATGATATTTAATGGCCTCAGACAGACTGGCATAGTCATAGTACCAATCAGTTTTAGCAACAAAAACACCCTCCAGTCTAACTGTCAGGTCAGTCTTCTCAGTGTGAGGGAGCCAGTGCAAGTGAAGTTGATGAGAGAGGAAATAACACAGGAAGAGGAATAAAAAGCTTTTATGTCTGAGATGAGACATACATTTAATTAAAAAAATGTCAACCTTGTGCTATTCTGTGTGTGTTAATAAGATTTTTTTCAATGTGATGGACTGTCTACTGTTTTTTTTCTTTCCTTATCTCTATGTAACGTCACATCTTGCCCTGTCCTTACACCTAATTTAATTAATTTTACATACCTCTATTATATGTACTATATAATTATTACTATAATAGTTTATACCAATATACATTCATATATATATATATATATATATATTACATTCTTTATACATAAAATTATATATTTCATAATTTCAAGCCTTGTTGATGTTGATCAGTATCACTTGTACCTCAATTTATTCCATTATTTCACTGTACATTTGAAAGTACAATTTAAATTACTTGAATTACTATGCAAACAGGTTAAATACTGTGTATCTCTCGGATTAGTCCAACACATGCATAGGGAAGACTACTGATTTGGCAGTTGTCCAGAAGATCATCAACACCCTCCACAAGGAGTGTAAGCCACAGAAGGTCATTGCTGAAAAGGCTGGTTGTGAACAGAGTGATACATCAAAGTCTGGAAGGGAAAATGTGATAGGAAAAGGTGCAGGTGGTAGCATCAGGGATGACCGCAGCCTTGCAAGGATTGTCAAGAAAAGCACATTCAAGAAATTGTGAGAGCTTCACAAGGAGTTGACTGAGGCTGGTGTCAAAGGAATAATGCTACAACTGCTACATTCCTAATATCAACCCACTCCTGAACCAGAGGCACCATCAGAAGTGTCTTTTGAGAAAAGGAGGAGTGGCTAGAGGAAAAGGAGGAGTGGCTAATGAGAAAAACAAATGGGCTGTTGCTCAGTGCTCCAAAGTCTTCTTTTCATGTGGAGTCTGGAGGAAGAATGTAGAGGCACAGAATCCAAGGTATCTCCAGGTAAGTCCAGTGTGTCCACAGTCTGTGATGGTTTGAGGTGCCATGTCATCTGCCAGTTTTGGTTCACTGTGTTTTATCAAATCCAAAGTCAACACAACCATCTACCAGGAGGTTTTTGAGCATTTCATGCTTCCATCTGCTGAAAAGCCTTGCGGAGTTTCAGATTTCCTTTTCTATTAAGATTTAGCACCTGTCCATAGTACCCAAACTGCTACCAAATGGTTTGCTGACCATGATTTTACTGTGCTTAATTGGCCAGTCAACTCTCTTGACCTGAACCACACAGAGAAAATATGGTGTATTGTCAAGAGGAAGATGAGAGATACATGCTGAATGCCACTATCAAAGCAACCTGGGCTTCGTCTCAGCAGTTTCACAAGCTGATTGCTTCCATGCCACACCACCAAAGGAGCCTCAACCAAAATACTGAGTATATTAATGAACATACTTGTCAGAAGTCAGACTGTTTTAAGTGATATTCCTATAACTTGATATTTTGGATTTCTGTTTTTCATGAAAATAATGATTGAAACAAAAAAAATGTGTCACTTTCCATGTAATTAATATAAATCATATGACAGTTTACAATTTTGAAATAAATTCTGAACAACAGTGAACTTTCTCAAAATATTCTTTTTTATTTGCTGTAAGTTTGTGATGCAAAACACTTAACACCATAATAGCCTCTGTGGCTGTGACCGCTGATGCGTGAGTGACCTCTGTGTGTGTGACCAATGTCTCAGAGCAATGAGTATGGACATAATTGATGTTACACATGACCCGGACATCTATTATAATGCACTAAGAGCCATGTGTGTTTAACCACTGTGGAGAGCTTTGCTTTGTGTGGACTGAGGAGTTTAATGCAGTTGGAGCTGTTGTGTTTGAAACTGTTTTTGCATCCTTTCATCATGAAAAGGCAAAAGTGTTTCCTGTAACAGCTGGCGGTGTGTATTTTTACTGCTATAAATGTATTTAAGAGTGATATTGATGTGAGTATAAGTGTTATAAATGTCTACAGAGTGAAGTGTTTACTGCAGGTGGAGCTGAAGTCCAGTCTAATCCCTCAGCTAACCGCCACCCTGTCCATTTTCTTTCCTTTAATGCATCCATACACACACATCCAGCAGGGTTAATGGACTGGACCTCCACTCGTCCTTCTTTCCTCCACTCTACATCATCCTGTCTTCAATTTAGCAGATGTTTTAATTGAAAAAAGTCTGAGCTTCATACACTCTCTGGACAGGATTAACAATGAAGAATAAACAACTCTGGATCAATTTCTCACTTTATATCTCTCATGTCTCTCTGTCTCTCAATTGCTTTCATTTCTATTTTATTTATTTCTTTATTTGTATCTTTCTTTCTTTGTTTAATAAAATGGAGATGTGATTATAAATGCATAGGCCAACTCTCTCTTATTGAGGGTTTATGAGCTTCCTGGACACTCCTGTATAAAGTTCACCTTTTTTTCTGTAATAACCCTGACTCTGTATTTCATGCCTTCTCTGACTGTCCTGTTCTGGTTACTATTTGACCTTTTGAGCTGATATCTCAAATGGTCGGGTTTTCTTTTAACTCCCCCTGCAGGCACAATCATGTTGTGACAATATTGTGACAGCATTGTGTCTACATTCTTGCAGTGTTGATAACACATTATGGTGATATTATGTGCCTGCTGGGCACATTCTGTTTGTTTTTGGATGCAAGTACTCTAAAGATCAAAATTCTGATTGTGGTTTGATCAGCATTTTTAACAATGGTAGCAGTGTGGAAAACCTTCAGATATATATATCTGGATAAGGCAGCCCTTATCCACCGGTGCCCAGAGAGCAGTTAGTGGGTTAGGTCAAGTCCTGTCTGGGGGTCATTAGGCTGCCCCCTAAGATGCTTGGTAACTTGGTTACTTATTGCACTTTGAATCCTGATAAATGAAGTCTAAAAACTTAAATGATGCCTAAATCTTTTTCATTAAATATTCCTTTCTTTCTTTGGTCTCTCTCTCTTTCCCTTATCTACCCTTGTTTTCTCTTTCTCTCTCTCTCTCTCTCTCTCTCTCTCTCTCTCTCTCTCTCTCTCTCCTGTTTGTTGTGCATTAATATCTGAGGCACGTTCACTAGTACACAGAGGAAGACCCGCACTTTAGAGCCGGAAGATGAGAAAGTTTAGCCGCGGTGATTGGATTAGCTTCCCCTCCACGCTCTGTGTGTGTTTGTGAGTGTTTGTGTGTGTGTGTGTGTGTGTGTGTGTGTCTGTGTGTGTGTGTGCTCTAAAGCATGCAGTAGTATAGATATGCAGTACATAAGGCATTCATAAGACCTGCATGGTGGAAGTAATTTACATGCAAGGTAAATCATTTGTGACATGGTCAGTCCTACGTCTTCATATTGTGTTGATTGAGTGAGTTGTAATGCTGCCTGCATAGCCCTTCACTGGCATTTCACTGTGCACACACACATACCACACACCAAACTAACAATCAAGCTTTTCTTCAAGGAATTGTTGTTCTTGCAGAAATATAGTTCACTTCTGAAACTGCCAGCCTTCTCCATGCACACATATACATATCGTTGATACCGGAGTGCAGATTCCAATAGTTCATTAGTGATGCAGTGTTATATGGCACAGTTTCTTAATCGCAGTTAAAATGTGTGCTTAAAAAAAAACATACACACAGGCATTTGCATGTCCCAAGACACATTGTTCCGCATACACAGTCCTGGAACTCTCAATGTGAGCATGACTCATAATTGCATAAAATGTCTTCTGGGCAAAGTTGCGTTCCATTGCTCCTACACTTTAAAGCCATCTTTAATCACGAGAGTAGCACCAGCCAACAGTCATTCTAGCATGGCACAGGTATTGATGAGTCCAATTTTCTTTTCGACTTGAGTAGTTTTTCTTTATTCTTAATGTAGATGCATTAGATTGCAGGACAGGAATACTGATGTGGTCAGTATGTGAATCTGGGAGCTGCTGAGCGCAGCATTCACCTTGAAATGTTTTGTACTGGACTGAGTAAGCACTATGATGAGAGAATGTCTCAGTGTTGAACAGAGCGGGCAGTCTCACCGAGATCTTTTCCTCTGCAAACAATTCAGAAGCCCTCATGGCAAACTCTTAAATTTGAAGTACATTAACCAGATCATTGCTGCAAAAAATAAGACATATTATATAAAGGGAATGAATCCTTAGTCATTTTGGACCACTTCTTTAGGTCAGTTCATCAAGAAATGTTCATGAAGCATAAAGAGGAGCTGGTAAAAAATATTGAAAGAGTTCCAGAGTGTTCACAGTGAAAAAGTGGCTCATGCACACAAAAGCAATACTTTGATATCACACCTTTTATTCAGTGGTGGGCTGTCAGGTCCAGCAAGGCCTTTACTGCTGGCCTAAACAATATCAGAATCAATCACTTATTAGGGGTGTGCATCTGTCCAATAAAAGATGATCTGACATGTATCTCGATTCATGTGGTACGATACGATTCAGAAACTATATATTTTAAATTGGACCGATTCGGTTCAATTCGATTCAGTAGGATTTTGATACAATTTGGTTCAGTATAATAGGGAATGAAATAATACAGTATAATAGTATTCAACATAAGTTAATACTAAAAATGTGATTTTGCTTGCATTCAGATAGATTAATGAAATACTAGAGAACTAGTATAGTTGTATTTGACATGTGAAGTCAGAAACAGTAAAATACTGTGGCGTTGGGATGTGGTACCGGGCTCCAATATTTTAATCAAGTCACCAAAGCCCTCATTATCCACCACACAGTATGGTCCAAGTCTTTGACAATGAACCGGGTTATTGAAGCCGTTATTACTTTGGCTCTAGCCGTGTTGTGGTCGAGTTTTGGCTGAAGAAGTCCTGTTTTTCTGTGTTTTTGTCCTACCATGTCTTTGGGCTAGCGGTGCTAGCTTTCTCATCGCCACTTTCACCATGTCATCTCACCAAATGAGTGGTGAGGTTTGTTGTAATACCGGTGTACTTGAATGCGACTTTGCATTCTTTGCAAACAGCAACGGTTTTGTCTAGTTTTCCATTCTTCGTGTAAAAACCAAACTTGACTGTGACGAGACGTGACTGTGACGAATATCGCAACATATCATTATGAATATCGTTAATGAGAGAGAGAGAGAGAGAGAGAGAGAGAGGGAGGGAGGGAGGGAGGAGGGGGAGGAGCAGCAGCGCATATCAACAACACCAAATCGATTGACAGCTTTTTAATCGGGCCATCGGCCAGTTTATACTACAAATAGACAGATTCAGGGGTCCATGTACCGATGTATTCATATTGTTTAAGTCAAAACCGGACTTCTGATTCAAATCGGTTATTTTTTACACCCCTATCACTTATGTTTTAATATTTTTTTTCCATGAATATGTATGCAATATTTCCAAATAATCTGTTATCTTCCTTTCAGAGCTTTTTCCTTGTTTGTGTTGCATGTACGGTATATGTCTACTAGAACTTTTATCCAATCATATTTCAGGCATCATGTGTTGCCATGGTCAAATAAATCTGCCTTAAGGCCTTCTATAGCAAATGGCAATTAGACTGTAACTCTGACCAATCAGATGTTGAGATAGTGTTTTCAGTATTTTGATTGGCTGGTCAAAGAGCGTACAGTCTCAGAGCTAGCAAACTGCTTCTGTATGGACTTGCACAGGTGAAAATATATTTTTCTTGTTTAATAGCCGTTTGGTTAGTCCACAATGGCTGAAGTAGGAGAAGAAATTGATTTGGTCTCAGATTTACTTACAAAACCATTTTCAAGTCTGACTTTACAAGAACAGCTGGACATCGTGAAGAAATGGTAGGAAACCCTGAAGCTAGCATGTCTGTCACAGCTGGGAAAGGCCTCGTCCACCTTGTAATCATGGCTCACTGGCTCAGAGGAGCACTGCAGATTGTCTTGAACACTATTGGATCTGCCCAAACTGAAAACAGAAGTGACTGTGTTGTGGAAAGGAGGATGGCTTTTGTGTACAAATAATCACAAACTTTGGTGAGTCTGATTGTCCTTTTTTTAAAATAATAATAATAATAATGTCATTTTATTACAAACCGGATTCCAAAAAAGTTGGGACACTAAACAAATTGTGAATAAAAACTGAATGCAATGATGTGGAGGTGCCAACATCTAATA
>BRDA01066835.1:0-15503 GCA_036984385.1 Crenuchus spilurus | reverse complement strand
ACACAAAACATTGCAGCCCTTTCGTTGTTTGTAAACGCTGGCTACCTTCCGATCTTGCCCTGCTTCCACACAACATGGAGGCTCCATGCCGGCGCATTCAAAAGTCACGTGTGTCCTACCAGTAATATAGATCATTGGTCCACCCTGTTTAAAGCGCTGTGAAGCTGCGGGAATGAGTGAGAGGAAAGCCGCGTCGTTACCAGTGATAAGAAGCTGATTCTGAACAAAAGTTCAGCGCGTTGTGCATATTTAGTCAATGACGTGTACACACAACAGTATATTATTGATCACTTATTTTTTGACATTTTAGGGGAAGCTGAGCTTCCCTTGCAGTCTTAGAGCATCCGCCACTGATATATATATATATATATATATATATATATATATATATATATATATATATATATATATATATATATATATATAAAGTGTGTGTGTGTGTGTGTGTATGTATAAGCTGTGTACGTCATTTAAATCCATGCTCGTATACTATAGGACAAATCTGCTGAAATAGGGACAAAAATAATGTGGGTTTATGTACTAAAACAATGACCTAACATCCAACAATTAAACACCACCATGTGATCTGCCAAACTCTAGAATTTAACCCACTAATTTTTTTTCCTTATGAGTTTAAATAGGAATTAAAAAGCTTTCTTACTTCCCAACCACAGGTCCATCATGTCAGAGTGTACAGTAACAAGTGAAGGTTGATGTTCCTACACTCTTAAAATAGATGGTTCTTCAAGAGTTCTTTAGTAAAGAAAATGGTTCTATATAGAACCATGAACACTCAAAGAACTTGTATGATGAAAGGGTTCTTCAGATTGACGAGGGATGCGTTGTAGATGGTTCTATATAGACGACTTTGGAAAATGGTTCTGTGAAGCTCCAAAAAGGGTTCCTATATTATTACAAGCTTGACATCATAACTACAACAGAACTTTTATGGGGGCTAAATAGAATCATTCTTCATCAATCGGAAGAACCCTTTCACCATGGAAAGAACCCTTTATCAACGAGAATGGTTCTTTGAGTGTTCATGGTCTATGTAGAACTACTTTCCTTGCTAAAGAACCTTTAAGAACCATCTTTTTTAAAGTGTAGGTTGTT
The DNA here is from genome assembly GCA_036984385.1 of Crenuchus spilurus. Taxonomy (NCBI): domain Eukaryota; kingdom Metazoa; phylum Chordata; class Actinopteri; order Characiformes; family Crenuchidae; genus Crenuchus; species Crenuchus spilurus. The sequence continues at coordinate 14,390 of BRDA01066835.1, read as the reverse complement.
TTAGTACATTAAGTCACATTAATATAAAGTTTTGGAATGTCCCCTGAAATAGGTCCGTGATCTCTCCATGATGCTCTTAGTCTAAAACTATACCTGGTCAAAAACTTCCAAAAAGAAAGATACATGTCTGCAGTGGCTGGATGCAGTGAGGTGTTGCACTATGTTAGACTTTGACCATATTTCTCATTACAGGTAACTGATTTGTTGACATTCATTTCTTGATTTTTTTTATTTTTTTACCTAACATTTGTTGTAGAACCACTATATCAAGAGCACAGACCAATGTTAATGTTTCATTTGCAGCATCTGGTTTACACCTTTTTTTTTTTTTATGTATAAAAATGATAAAAAATTGTTTTCACAGTTATGTCGATGCACAAATGATTGTAAATAGTCATGAACATTGTGCTCAAATATGAAATAAGGTGAACATATTTTACCTTTAACTTACCAGTAACTATACTGTAATATGCAGCTTTAAAGTATTACTATTTAAAAGTGCACTTAGGCTATGTTTACATTACCAGGCTGAAGGGACTCAAATCTGTTCTTTTGCCTTAATGTGGCTTAGATCTGATGTTTTCAGGGCTGTGTGGATGTCAAGTCCCATCTTTTAACATCAGATTTGAGTCACTTACATATGTGGTTCTAGATCAGATATGTATCAGATCAGTAGACATGTGACTTGAATATGACGGTCAGATCAGATTTCATGTCTTTTTGCTTGTACACATGCTCATAGTGGGTGAGGCTTCGTTGGCTTCTCTTGTTTACTCACGTCACTGTAAAAACAGCAAAAGCCTCCAGCTGGCATTTATTCACCTTCTTCACCTGATCATGTACAGTCCAGCACCTGTTTACTGTCCTCCTGAGCAAAACACCATCACACATCAGCTACTAACACGTCTGTTTACCAGTTTTACTAAAATCAGTCTCACAAATACAGGGTTGCCAGATCCCCCAAACCTCCTACAGAAAGTCACACTACACAAACAGAAACTAGCCCAAAATATAAAGTAACCCGTATGTTTTAATGAGTTTTAAAACTGAAATCTTCTTCAAATCCTACTTTTATATTCAATTTCTTCTTTTATTTAGTTCAAAAACCCTGCAAACCGCCAACTCTGAAGTTTTACCAGTGGTTGTATTTTTGCAAACTTGGTAAACCTTCACAAGTGTGATGTTTTTTGTTGTTGGTGACGAAGGCACAGTAAGGCACAGGTTTCAGGAACAGATTTGTTCACATTACAGACAGATACAGCTCACTTACATTTATGAATGTGAACCATCAAGAATCTGATCTGAACAAAAAATTGGATTTGAGTAATGTGGTTTGTAATGTGAATGTAGCCTAAAAATGATCTTGAGTACATTTACTGTTTAATTTTGTTTTCACTCTGTCTCAGTTTCTGAAGATGTCAGTCTTGGTGGATCATATGATGGTGCTGAGCCCATGGGCCTGCTGTGGAGTATGCAACCAATTCCTGGAAGCAGGACAGGCCTGAGGTTTAAATTTGGTGTTTTTTACTCTTTAATGTGTGACTCTACTCACTCAAACACTCTGCTGTATTAACTTTTTATGTGCTGTTTTTGGAAGATTTCGCAAGAAGGATGTCCTCTCACCCATTGATGTGCACATATCTGTATATGAAGGCCACCTGACTGCAGGGTTTAAGGAGAAACGTCCTTTAGCCTCTGTTGTAGCACAGAGGTGGTACAGTGTTCCTGGAACCCAGAGGGTAGATGTCAGGGAGAAAGGAATAAAAGGAACCCTTTTTATACCCCCAGGTATCTTTGACTGATGATCAGTTACACCTCTTCATCAGCTCTCAGAGATGAATTTATGGGAATAAATGTGTACAATTTCATGCATCAATATAGTCATTTGTATGTACCTTTCAGAGTGTATGTTCTTTTCTAGGTCCGGGCCCTTTCCCTGCGGTGCTTGATCTGTGGGGTGGAGGAGGTGGGCTGGTGGAGTATCGCTCTGCACTGCTGACCTCACGAGGCTATGTCTCATTATCTTTGGAGTACATTGGCCTTACAGATGATAAGGGCAAACCACGCAATGTGGAATCTCAGTATTTTGAGGTGAAATAAATGATAACGTTGGTACTGTGCATAGATACCGATATATGCAAATAGAGGTATTAAAAAATAAGGCTAAGAAGGAAAAACTACAGTTCTGTTCCTTAACAGACAATCAGGAAAATGGGGTTAATGCGCCGCTGCAGTGTGGTGTCTTATTTCTTTTTCAGGCTGCCTTCAGTGTGCTGACAGAACACCCGAAGGTGTGTCCTGACAGAGTGGCCATGTTGGGCTTGTCCTTTGGGGTTTCTGTGACCCTGGGCATGGCAGCATATTCTTCAGTCATAAAGGTAGACCAGCTCAAGCTTTTCTCACATATTATACTTTTGTAACCGCTTTGTAACCTTTGCACAAAGCCAATCCCTTGTTTAGGGTAGTTTTACTGTTTTATTATAGAATTAACCAACGTCTGCATGTTTTGTAATGCAGAATAAAAAAAAGTAATGTACATAAATGTCTATTGGGTTCAATGAACAACAGACACAAAGTTTATACAACAGATATAAAGTTATTGAAAATTGTATTACCTCACAGTAAGTACATTACAATAGTTAACAGTTAAGAATTACCATATAAATAAAACAGGCATGATTTCAATCACTGGCACACAAGTTCAACAAGCTGTGATCACTGAAACAACACTGAGTGCACCTGTGACTGCATGAAGGTGTAACGTGGCCTGTGAACACCTGAACTTTCTGTCTTGAATCTATGGACTGTGTCCGTCTTCATGTCTGGATCAAGCCTCCACATGGAGAAGAGTCGAAAATTCTGTTGTGAAACTCCCAAAAAATGGCAAGATGGCACCACAGGTGGCAACATTGGTTTGTGTTGTGTTGTCTGTTGCTGCACAGAAGATTTATTGAACATCAGACAGTCTATGCCAACAAACATTTCTCCTACAGGGCCCTGCATCACTATGACCTGAGGATGGCGAGTTCAAATCTCGATCATGCTGCTTGCCATCAGTAGCCGGGGCCCAAGAGATCAAAATTGGCTGTGCCCTCTCTGGGCAGGTAAGATGGCACTCTCTCCCCAGCACTACTAAGTAATGTTGGCTGGCTCAGGTGTCTGCCAGGTGATCCATCAGAACTGGGAATCCTGCGCTTTCCTCCGTGCCTATTGTTTGCCCAGCAGTGATGTATCAGCAGCAGTTTGAAAAGAGGTGGAGCTTGAGTTCACATGCATCAGAGGAGGCCTGTGCTAGTCTGCACCCTCCTAGAGTCCAAGACATTACAAGTGATGGGGAGAGTCAACAAATGGACGGGTTGATTGGCTTCCAAACACATTGGGGAGAAAAAAAGGGTCAAAATTGGGAAAAGAGAATTCATCCTGGACAGCATACTCCAGGTCATCAGCTTTCATCTCTACAGAGCGGACTACACTGTGGAGCTCTCATGGAAATCATAAGGCAGCGGATTACGTTTTTATATCAGCGAGGGTCTGTGTACTGATGTCACCGTGCTAACAAATGGATGTTTTCATTTGCATCAGTCTGGTGCAGCTCTGCCAAGACACACAACTTCCAGAAACTGCAATGTATCATCAGGTCTGCAGAAAAGATCACTGGTGCTAACCTGCCCACCCTGCTCCATCTGCACATCTCCAGTACCATCAAGTGAGCAAATCATCACTGACCCATCACTCCCCAGCCACCACCTTTTTCAGCTTCTTCCCTCAGGCAGGTACTTCAACCAAGCGAGGGTCAAAACAACCAGACTGCAGAAAAGCTTCTTTTGCCCACACCATCACACTGATGAACAGTCAAAGCACATACGCTTAGTTGTGATACCAGTTTCAAACAAACACCCCCAAACTGCTGTATTTAAATGTACAGCATTCTACTATTTATATATTAATTATATTTCATCATCTTTATAATATTGCTACCTCCCATGAAAGTGCTGCACTCAGTGTTTTAATAGTATTAATACTTTAATATTAATACTAATATTAATTACATTAATGCTTTAATATTATTAAAGTGCTCTTAATATCTTATATTTATTAAATTCTTCTACTCTTCTGTCCAGCAGTGTATGATATATGTAAGTATTCATGTTTGTTACTGCGCTAGTGTAACATGTCTATTTCTGTATTTTGTGTATTGTGTACCAAGAGACACAATGAGACCAAAAACAAAATCCTTGTATGTGCTGGGCCAAAAAGTTCTAATTTGCAAAATAGAACGTGTATAGAATAAGCCATAGAATCACTAACCAGGGGCATAGTGGCCATTCTCCTAAAATGAAACCACTGACATTGTGCTACTTACAAATTCTAACTTTAAAAATACATGTGTTTCAGGCTTGACACAAGGGTTATCAATGTAAGTTGGAGTTTCTTTGACTGTTCAGCATGGTGGACTTTGCATAAAGTCAAACTCTATACACGGTGTCCTTGCTTGCTCTTCTGCACAAAATTGCAAGATTAAACTTTGCTGAAGAACATGACAAGAAGCCTACTGAATATTGAGGACACATGTGTGGATAGGTTTTAACGTGTTTATACAGGATAACTTGTATATACCAAAATACTGGCTATAGACTCCCAGTCTCTAGAAGCTTGGCAGAAGATGAATATTCCTGCGTGATGACGATCCAAAGCACACTGACAAAGTCATGTAAGAGATTCTAAAAGAGAAATAAATGACAGCTATTACCTCACACCAGACTTGAAAACAATAGAACACCTTTGGGGTATTTTAAAAAGAAAGGAAGAGCAACACAACCCCTCCGTCTCTGAAGAATGGCAGAACATTTGTCCAGCAACACTGGGGTCCTCCATGCCCAGTAGGGTTGAGTCTGTCATTTAAAATAAAGGTGGACAAACCTTTAAGAGAAAAAAAGATTACATTGAGTTTCTGCTTTGGGGTCTGTATAAAAATATAATACAGAGGAAATGTGGTTTTCATCATTAATGTGTTCTAAAGTGCCTGATGGTAACGGAAACAAATGATAACTGAAGCCATATTTGTCATAAGAAATAATGTAAACCCAAGGAATCTGTTACAGACACTCCAAAATATTAACAAAAATAAATTTTATATAGAATAACTATAGTTTTACATACAGAACACAATGAGAAATAAATGCAAAAGACTAATGAAATGGATAAATGAACATTTAACATCACTCTTTTGGCTTTATGTTCTGTTTTAGAGAGTGCCGGTGGAATCCAGACAGTAGCCTTTGTTTCTGTTGTCGGGGTTTTCGCCCACTATTTGTTTTCACACCTGTTTTCAGGCAGTAGTGCTGTGCGTTTTGGTGTGATGTGTTTTAATTTGTTTTGAGCGTTATCAATGAGAAACAAAGCCAGAATGAATGACAAACATGTGGGTGGATGCTTTGTTTTCACATAAATCAGGAGCAAGTCAAATGGGCATACAGATGAAAACCAGGTGGATGAATGATAACTGGGACAAAATTTCCCCCCAAAAAAGTTGATGATAACCAAATTGTACTATAACCAGGGCAAATGATAACAGAGGTTCCATTGTACAATACAACTACAGTATAAAAGTAAACAGTTTTTACAAAACAGCAAATAACCTACTGTTTATCTTGGATGTAATTCAATTACTGTGATGTGATACAATTTGGAGACACTTTAAGTGATATTGCACAGTTGCATACTGCTATATAATGCTTCTTCTTATATAATGTTCTGCTATATAATGTGTACATGTAAGAGAAATTAAAGCAATATTTGTCGTTTTAATAATGTCACAACTTTCCCACTCAGCCCAAATGTGCAATCTGCGTTAGTGGAAGCCATATTATTCCTGTCAATGGATCTTTGGATGATGTCTTTAAAGAGATCAAAAGGTGAGTCACAGATTATAAACACTGAGATTTAAGAAAAGGCTTACTTAGTGACTATTTAATTATGTACACATATTGGCTGCACTAAATCTAATTGCCTGCCATAAACAGTTGGCACAGCAACATAGCAGGAAGTTATATTATATTTGCAAACATTTATTTTCTAGAAAAAGAACAAATATGTTTTTTTATGATATTATTTAATTTTCTTCCCAATGTGTTAGGTAGCCAATCAACCCTTCCCTTCGTTGATTCTCCCTATCACTTGTAATCACAGTGTCTCTGACTCTAGGAGGGTCCAGACTAACACAGGCCTTCTCCGATGCATGTGAAGTCAAGCTCAGCCTCTTTTCTAACTTCTGTTGATACATCATCGCCGGGCAGCCAATGCCAATGGCAAACAGCATGACCGGGATTTTAATTCACGATCCTCAGATCATAGTGACAGTGCCTTAGTCTGCTGAGGAACTCGGGGCCCTGTCTTTTAAGCTCTTTTAAGAGTCCATTCATCATGATTACATAAAGTATAGCATTCATTTTCAACTTTTTATAATAAAAGTATCAATAACATTTATATAGTTATTGAGCAAAAAAGTGTACAAAGGCCTGAACACATGTTGATCTTCTTTCAAGTTAATTGCATTGTCTCCCCATCAGACTAAAGCTTTATGAATTATACACTCACATACCCACCACATGGTTAAACATGAACGTACCTAGTCTATAATTCTTTAAATGTTTGATTTCTTCCTTACAAAGAAGCTTAACAAAGTGTTTATATCTTCTAAGGAACGTGGGTAACACTCGTTATGATGAGGAGAAGAGAATTATTTGGCGCGATCTGTTGCTGCCAGTACCAGAGGACCCTTCAAAGAAAGTTGAAGTGAGGAATCATGAAAGAGATATTTTCATACATTTGATGTTGTTCAGTATATTTGAATCTGCACGGTTATGCAATCTCTGTGCAACTCTGTTTACTTTGAACAGATGGGTCGCATCCAATGCCCTGTTTTATTGATTGTTGGTGAGGAAGATCAGAACTGGCCAGCAGCAGAGTCTGCAGAGGATGTGAGTAGAGACTCTGGCCTCACTAATCAGTGTTTTACTACAATTGATGTACTAACGTATTGTGACTTCTTTAAAGGGACGGTTCAGCAAAAAAAAAAAAAAAAAAAAAAACGTACAAAATACACCTAAACCTAGATGGGTCATTCTCACCAAAACCTGATTTAGCGGGCATCTAAAATTTTCAAAATGCATTTAAAGATAAAATTCCTTTTGATGATTTAAGATTAAGGTCTAAACTTAATGTGAATATTAATTTCAGAACATGTTTTGGATTTTTTATTGCCTATTTATTCGAGTTTTAAAGATGAAGTCCACAAAAGGGTATCATTACTGCAACGTGACATTACACTAAATATACGATGAAAAATTTTTTTGGGCAATTTTGAAAGGAGATTCACAACATTCATGGACAGAGCTATATAAAAATATGTAGAGTTACCATTTTTTGTATTTATTATTTTTAATTTTTTCTAATTTGTCTCATTACCGCAACATGCTGAGTGATTTACAGCATGTTTTTTTACGATATTTAACTGAAAACTAAAATGTTTTTTAATACACCAAGATTAGATAAAAAAGCTTTATGAATTATGCAAAATTCCATTTCTAAAAAAAATATGACTATTTGATAATTAATTAATTTGTTAATAAACAACAGTTTCGGTAATGAGAGTGATGTTTCAAAAATGAGGTTGAATATTTTGTAAATGAGATTTAGCAAGTTAAGCAGTTTAATATATTCACAGTTAAGCAAGAGTACAGAACGTCTTCGCTTACACATTTAACACACAATACTCCATTGTGAAAAATAATATTTATTTTCATGAACAGTTCAAATGATCAAATTTCTGTAATTTTTTGGGGGAGTTTTCCGTCCATTGCCTTTTCTTTCTGTTTTTTGGACAGATCATGAGCTGTTTTTATTTTCCCATTTTGCTTACATTCCTGAAAATGGAACTGGAAAATTATAGGAATTAACAAATTGTGAAATGCATTACTAAGTATGTAACTTTTCAACTGGAACAATTGTGTCTGGGTGTGCAAATGAATGAGTGTGCAATTTTCTAAATGATAGTTATAGTTCTTTCCTATAAATTCTCATAACCTTTGTGTCAGGCTGGCCCCAAAAGAGGAAAAGATAAGCACAGGTGAAAGGCAAAAATATTTATTCATGTGCTAGGATAATGTACATAAAAATATAAACAAACAGTGGCTGTAATGAAGACCAAAGCTGAAGGTCAGAAGAATACTCACAGTAATACTGAAGTCAAAATATCCCAGTAACCCTTTAAGCAAAAGATATCCCAGTAACCCTTTAAGCAAAAGATATCCCAGTAACCCTTTAAGCAAAAGATATCCCAGTAACCCTTTAAGCAAAAGATCACAGAGAAGAAAGGAGCAAAGAAACCTGATTACTGAATGGGGGCTGCGTGCAGAGTGCAAAATGCACTAACAAAGACGAGTGAGTCTGCATGGGAAGTGGAGGATATAGAGCCTGACTGATTATCTGTGATGAGGAGCAGGTGACGAAGGCTGAGCCGAGAGAGAGAGAGAGAGAGAGAGAGAGAGAGAGAGAGAGAGAAAACATCTATATGATGTTTCATAGTCAATTTTTCATTACCAAAATAGTGCATCTCTGCACTGCAACAGGCTTTCCGCTGTAGCGGATGAGTGACCTTAACCATTTTTGCTAACTATGGAGGCACCATGAGGCCTAGGTAAACTTTCACCCACTGTTTATATTTAGACTTTAATATAGTACATCACAATCAAAAATAAAAACTGTATCTTTTTTTTTTTTACTTCAAAACTTAATATATCGGTAATGAGGACCAAAAAGTTGTGTAGACAGTTTAATGAGCAATTTTTAAAGTTTTATCTAGAGAGATATAAGAAGAGCTGTTATCCTGGTAGCCAGTGTCACAGCCAATGTCTTCCCTTGCTTCAAAAATGCATAGAAATTTTCAATTTCTTGTGGATTTAAACAATGATTGAAAATGTTGCGGAGGATGATAAAATTGGTTTTGGACACATATGTTGTATTGTTTTGACTGATAAATGTTAAATCATCCATGTTTATTTACTATAAGTGTTTAAAGTATGATATGCATTTAAGTTTTAATTATTATTATTATTATTATTATTATTATTATTATTTTATATTAAAATTTACACACAACCTAAAGAAATTCTGGACACATTGCAGAAATGAGAATTCTACCCTAAAATGTGAAAAAAAACAAAGAAATAAATACTTAAAATGTCAATTTCAGAACATGTGCAAGATAGACCAAATAAAGATCTTTCTGATTTTATATTTATTATTTTGTTGACATATACTTTGTTTATCAAAATACATCATGCCACCTCAAGTCAGATTTTGTGAGAATAATCCAGATGTGTTCGTTATCACAAAATTTGTTTGGAGTTTGCTTCTTTAGTGTAGAACTGGTTAGACTAATCTAACACTAGAACTTGATTTCTAAAACAATATATCACCAAAATGTCTTAAACTGCATCCAGATTTTAATTAAGTACATAGTACATACTGTAAATGTGCTGTGAAAGCCATTTTTAGCACAGGATCACACAAACCCTCAAGAGACTTGGTGCTGGTGTACGTAGAGTCAGTGTTAATGACTCATGAATACATATACATACAATCTAAAATCAAACTGTTTTATGAATAACAGTGCTGAAGTGGGCTGCTGGGGTACAACTGAATCCTGATGTTTGTTAGCTCAGTTTTTAGCTTCATATCTCTTTATTCTCATGTTCTCAGTGTTCATAGAAAAAGCCTAAATTGTGCAGTACTGTGAAGTGCTTGAATATAATGAAGGATTTAAGGTCTGGTGCTTCCTTCTTGAACTCTCAGATGAGGCAGATGATGGAAAAAGCTGGGAATAGTCACTTGTTGACCATTCTGTCCTACCCTGGTACCGGCCATCTCATTGAACCTCCCTACAGTCCTCATATCCGAGCCAGCAACTTAAAACTGATGGAAGCAAAAACTACAGGTTAGACTTTTTCAGTATGTATAAGTGATGTATAATTTATGTCAACAATATTACTGTCTGGCACAACAGCCTTCATGCCCAGTGACTCTTCACAATGTAAACTTACCTTTGTGCCTTTCACTGTATGTGTATTCAGAAGTTAGAATACAGTTCATTATTTGATGATTATGTTTTTGTTGCAGTGATGGTGCTGTGGGGTGGAAACATGGTGCCTCACTGTAAGGCTCAGGAAGATGCCTGGCACAAAACTTTGGCCTTTCTGGAGCAGCATCTCTACGGCAATGCCACCGTGGCATCCAAATCTCGCCGTTAAGGGCAAATATGATGGTGAATTTCAGTAGTTTCTGTGTGAACCAGTTTTATATCAAGCATCTGCAGCCCATATCTAAAGGATTCTGAAAAAATACACTAAAGAAACTTACTTTCAGAAATATGAGTGTTTCTTTCAACTAGGCACACTAGTGCTTTACGATTTATAATGAACTCTTTAAATTTCTATGTAAATCATGATTTTGAATATACCCAAAGGAGTAATTTAAATATTAGTAGCAGAAGTAGCAGAAAATACACTAATACTAAAATGCAAATCAGATTACTACTGTTTAATAAACTTGTTTTCAATTGTTTCAAAATCTACCTTTGATTTTGATTGATTTTGTCATTAAGTACATTTTAGCAACAAAGGTCATTTTTCCCATTTAAGGGCCACTTCTCAGTTAGAGGGGCACCTACCCGGGCACTACTTTATGTACAGTTGTAGGAGAACCCTATACAGCACTGCATCACAGATTCTCTACTGAACAGGACTCACTTTGGGACACCATCTAGTGGGGTGCAATAGCAGTGCTATTGGAAAGGCAGCCAAATAAGAGCACTCATTGAGACAGTTTATCAATCTTATTTCTTATGAGGGCACAGCATTATAATTTATCACAAAAAAAGGCCACTCAATATTTTTTTCTCATGTAAACAGCAACAGGGCACTTTTTGCCATTCTGCAGGGGAGATTTTTTTGACCATAGGTGCACAAGGGGGCAGTCGCCCCTATTCTCCTTCCCTGAGTCCACCAGTGGTCAGAAATGTATGTAATGATTTTTAGAAGCTTCTGAATGAATAACTGCCAGATTAGGAATTAAGTGCACATGTGGTTGTCACAGTAATTAAGTCAATACCTCTACAGCTCTTCCCCAACTAACCAAAAGAAGCTGTTTAATCAGAATAAAATCTGGGCTGATACGTTTAATTCAGGAAGGAGGCACAAATTAAGTCTCAGGACTGTATGAATTGGTCTGAAAGGTTCAAATAAACGCAAAGACAAGAACTTAGGAACTGATGAAGGAGCTGGAGGCATAGCCTAAAAGCCTGCTATGCAAAAAAAAGATGTCTCTACTCCAGGACTGGCATAAAAAGCTAGAAGACTTTCTGGAGACTGATAACTGTAAAGCAATAATGACCAGCACTGTATTAAATACTTGTAGCTCTTTTTCAGTCAACTGGAAAGATTGGGGGGTGGGACAGGGTGCAAGATTTTTGGTTGATTGGGGGTGAGGAGGAGATTGGGGTGGATCTTATCAGTTTGTATCAATTATGATTCATTAAATTGTGATTATTGCGAAAAGTATTCATTAAAAATGTATACTTTTTTTATCTATCATATATATTATTTAAAGTATATTACCGTAAATTAATCTTAAATATTATTAGTTTTTATTATTACTTAAATATTAAAGTATATAAAATAAATTTGTATCAATTTATACACAAAATTATGTATTTTCTTACACACTAGCAGGTATGAAGCTTTGATTTTTACATGAGGAAAGAAAAATATACAAAAATAATGTTTAAAAATATTATTCAAATATTAAATTTTATTTTTATATATGCGAGCAAGTTTAAATATTGATAGTTTTTGTATTAAAGTGTGTTTTAGCTGCATACTTCCACTTTTAAATTCTGCTAAAGTGACCACTTACGTCCAGTTTCTTTGTACTTTTTCCAGCTAGAATATATGTAATGGCTCCTGTAAGAGGAAACTCCCAGAACGCACCGGTTATACCTGAAATAACTATTTTGGCTTTGTTTCCAGTAGCGTTTCATAATTTTCATACTGCTACCCCTGTCACATTTTCTCATAGTTTGCATTTGTTTTACAAAGCATCAAGCAGCAATTTTGCATGCTATAATATTTTCTAACGGGCACAGGGCACCTCAGACAGAGGGCTTGAGCTCCTTAATCTTGCTGATATAATTCACATTTTGGCTCATTTCACACTGATGAAGAAGCACGTCTGGGCACACTTGGCATAATGTTCAAATTTGCTGTTTCTCTGGTAGATTTCATCTTCTGTAATCAAGCGAAGCATGTGGGCCTTTGTTTATGTTTCAGTCAGAATAATGATCTTCTGTAAGCAGTTTTTATTCACTGTAATGATGTATAACTGAGAATTATGAATTAGGAGGACAGTGTGATTTGTTCTAGCTTGGAGAGTTTCTAAATGCCAACGTTTCACTTGTGTGTTTCTGCCACAATGAATGTGAATATGCGCTGTTTTGAAGACTGTAGTTTGTCATGCTTTATGTGCTCATATACTGCCTGCTCTGTAAGAAGCACATTCCCAGTTTGCTAGTGCTAGTGTGTGACAGGGAATTGGCACCTACTATAGTGGCAAATGTGTAGTATCTATTGAATTTAACACACACAGAAAAGACAAAATATTGAGTCATTAAAAACTTAAAGATTGAAGCTTAAAGCACCGTCATGGTCAGAATTGACTTGATGGCACTTAATTTAGAATATAAAATATAAATGTGGTCTCTGTAGAAAATCAACAAAACATATATCACTTGCACAGCGAAATTTTATGTGGTGCCCCCTCCCCAAATTATGCAACACACACCGCGTGTAGTCCACGTATGGGGAGTGCTGGCCCTGCTCAGGCTTCTGCCAGGCGAGCCATCAGTACTGGGAATCCTGCGCTTTCCTCCGAACGCGTTGGCTGCCTGGCAGCGATGCATCAACATCAGTTGGAAAAGAGGCGGGGCCTGTGTGAGTCTGCACACTCCTACAGTCACTCATAGAGAGGGACATTACAAGTGATAGGGAGAGTCAATGAATGGCCGGATCAATTGGCTACCAAATACACTAGGACAATTTTTTTTTTCAATTAGTCTTATTTTAATGTTTGAGATACAGACTTTTGGGTTTTCATTGGCTGTAGTTCATAATAATCAACATTAAAATAAATAAACACTGATAATCATGCATTTTAATTCATTGCTATAGATGTCTGTTTTCTGTCATATTTTTAAAAACCTCACAACATTTGAAAGTTGTCCCATACTTGATTTAGATGGTAATGATAACACATTATGCCCTAATATTGTTTCATCTTATCAATGAAACTTGTGCTGTGTACAGTTGGTAGCTTGCTAATCGATAGCCAAGCTAGCACAAGTACTGCTAGCAGTTCTGACTGACTGTTTAGTCTTTATTTTAGACAGGACTAAGTGACTGTTTATTCTTGATCTTAGACATGACTAACTGACTGTTTAGTCTTTATCTTAGACAGGACTGACTGTTTAGTCTTTATCTTAGACAGAACTAACTGTTGTCTTTATCTTAGTGAGGATTTGGCTTATGTTTGTGCAGCATATCAGATAAGTCTGCTGGTCCTATGCAATTAAGTGATTTTTAGACCAGTAAAAGAAGATTAAGATCTATTCAATTACACACTGGTAGCCACTGTAAGGGTTTAAGAATGGGGTGGTGTGTGTGTGTGTGTGTGTGGGGGGGGGGGTTGGGGGGTAATGTGTTCTCTTCTTTTGCTCCTCGTCAGAACTCTTACAGCTGCATTTTGAATTATAAGTTGTTTAATTGTTTTTTGGAAGTCCAGTTACATTGGAGAACATTACAGTGAAACAACTACATTTTTCAAAACTGGTATTGCCACATGTTAACCTCATTCTTTACTTCATACTAATATTATGATTTATAAAGCCATATTCTTAAATAAAAGCTACAATTATAAAAGTACAATCATTACTAGCTTACTTATATTTTCATTTTCTCATATCAATTATATTTTTTTCATATACAAATATATTTCTTTACTTTTTGCAAATGTAATAAATATTTTTTTCATGATTATGCTAAAACAGCCAATATACAGCAAAATACATAAATAAATGTTTTATAATACAGGCCTAGCATTTTTAATATACCTTTATCCTCAGAACTGGCAACAAATCCACAATTGTGTGTGTGTATTAGTGATGGGACTCGATTAAAAATTTTAATCAAGTTAATTTCAGGGTCTGTAATTAATTAATCGCAAACCATATATCAACAAATTAAACATTTTCAATTTAAAAAATCCTTTTGCTACTAAAA
>BRDA01066827.1:0-18334 GCA_036984385.1 Crenuchus spilurus | reverse complement strand
TACTTTCCCTGGTAACGAGTTACTTTTATTATAGAGTAATTCAGTTACTAACTAAGTTACTTTTTTTAACAAGTAGTGAGTAACTATAACTAATGTTCCCAACACTGACTATAATTATTATTTGGATATGATAATGGAATATTAATTAAGTTACTAAGACATTACAATGCAATGTTATTAGAACATTTCATTAATATTTTACTTTTCTGGAGATCTTACAGACGTTGACCAAAGACTCAAGTATGTTCATGAAGATCTTTAACCAATGAAAGACTGGAGAGTTGGTGAGAATAGGGAAAAAGGAAACCATTTTCTTGGGCTCTGCAGAAAATGTGGTTCTGTTTAGGAAGAGGGCGGGGGTGAACAGCATTGGCCTTGGGGGAAGGGGGGTTGAGCCAAAAATGTTGTTCCTATCCCATGTTCTGCAGCAGACACAGTATGGCCCATGGGGGTTGGGAAACAGACTGCAAATCACTCCTGCAACTCCACAGCACATTGGATACAGTGATTAAACACTGGTACAGCATGTAATGGTGTAGGCACTCTCAAATGTGTCATAAAACATGCATTTTCAGGCACATTTCTGCCATTTATTTAAAAATGGAACAATTAAAACAATATGTATACCAAGTAGGTTGTTCAATGATTCAATTTTACAAAATTATCTCTTTGAATTTCTTAAGAAGCAGACTACATTTGCATTTTTGTTCTGATGAAAGTCCCAGAGAGGCCCTGTGTAACCTGAGAACATAGAGTGGAGCTATTCTTGGAGCAGTTTGGGGCAATAAGAGTTTTCAGTGTTTTCCAAACCTGCTGTTTCACCTCATCAGTGCCTACACTCAGTTGTGTTGTGAGCATTTGGGTCTTATTCAGCTGCTTGGCCACCCAGCTGGTCAGAGGTAGGGGGGACAAGGTGCTCTGGGTGTTACAGAGGAAGTTAGACAGCAGTAAAGACTCAAGGAGAGCAAACAGACCTGGGGTTTGTCATCTAGTTCACAAAAGCTTGTTCTTATTCCTGTCTTTGTGGGGCATTTCCATTGCCTTCTGTGTTATTGTAAACCCTAACCCCAACCTCAGGAAGCAAAATCTCATCTCTGGCCTCTTTACCTTTTCTTAAAAAGGCTATTTTATTGTTTTTCTTCCTTGTCATGACCAAGAGTTAAGTTTTGATGCCACCCTGGGGAGATCTGGTCCCCACAATGAGTTCAATACAGGAACACAAACAAGCTTACACATAATCACATATATACATATCACTTAGAATTTAAACTCAACAAAGCCTCATGCGGTAGCTATGCAATTTTGACTACTAAGCTTTGAAAGTCTCAAATAAGAGTAGATAATAGCAGTTGTACATTTAGAGACAAAGGTAAATAGTCTATGCAATTACAGTGTGACAGTTTCTCTCTAAAAATTACTGCAAAAATACAGTCAAATTACAACAGTGAGATACTGCTTTTGGATATATGGTTATACTTTGAATATCAAGGCTAAATTCACAGTATTACTGTATACTAGCAATTATCGGACTGAAGCTCTAATGCTACTGCATTTTAATTATGATACCTGATATGGATTCAATGATCACTATTATTAATATCATTATTGTTTTATACTATAGCATAATGTCAGATTTAATTAAGGATGTAAATCTGTATCAGTAGTTTGATCAGAGGAGGATGGAACCCTTTGTGAGTCTGGTTCCTCCCAAGGTTTCTTCCTCCAGCCTTGAGGGAGTTTTTCCTTGCCACTTTGGCTTGCTTACATTGGGTTTAGATTCAAATTGTCTGATACTAATTATGTAAAGCTGGTTTGTGACAACGTCCGTTGTAAAAAGCGCTATATAAATAAATTTTAATTGATTGATTGCAACACAGTGATACTGAAATGGAGGGAACTGTGTGCTGATGTCCTCTGTCATCAATATCAATCAATCAATCAATCAAAATTTATTTATCTCTCTAAAAATTACTGCAAAAATACAGTCAAATTACAACAGTGAGATACTGCTTTTGGATATATAGTTATACTTTGTTATTTAAGTGTAAGTAGACTTGAGTTGGGGTTATTTGGGAAAGTTTAACCCTTTAAAGCCACATGCATCATATTTTTAAACATCAGTGTGATAATTGGATGATACAGTCAGTGTATGAAGTGGAAGAAATTACCATACCACAGTTAGTTCTGATACAGCAATCTGATTGGCTGAGACACTTGTACGTGTGCTGATACTGCACGATAATGGCACTCAGACTGCAGCTCTTTAAGTATTACTCTGCCATGCCACATACACATAACCCAGCAACGACCCCAGCATTCCTTTGCCCGTATGTTTGGTCAGAAGGTCAAATAAACACTAATTTTGAAAGAATTTAATTTTTCTGACAATCATTTGGTGGTTCAGGCTTTACAGGGTTAAAAGGGGTTTTGTAGTTACCAAAGATGTGATGACTTGTGTATTTTTGATTAGTGGAACAATTTAATATACATTAATATTCTGTTAAATAACAGTACAAGTGCTGTTAAATTACAGTGACATGCTGACGTGCTGTAAAATGATCACAAAAACAATTATTCTATTGTTGTATACTGTAATACAAATATACATCAAAATACTGGTTAATAACAGTATATGCTCTGTAAAATTACAGTAAAATGCTGCCACTAATGCCAAAAAAGGACAAAGAAGCACAAGCATGAAATGGTGTTTAGAAGTGTAATTATCTCCTGGCTGTAAGGGTATGTGGATTTGGCCCAGAGGCCATCAGAAACCCCCCTTGTCTGCTCTCCTTCTTCACCAAGCACCTCCCCTTCCTCGGCAGGGTAATTCACCAACTTTTTTTCTTTTCTCACAAGGCTGAGGTGCACTTTCCCATTCAGGGGGACGGATAACGGATCCCGGTGCATGAACTAACTCCGGGCTGGAAGAAAAACACGAGTTTTAAGGTAATTTACTTGCTGCTTTATTCTGCTTGTGTTTCATAAAATGCATGTTAAAGGCATGTTGAGCTTGTTAAAAGCTACACTAGCAATCCTGGGAACAATGAAGTTAGACTGCCAGGAAAAAAGCTGACAGCAATTCATTCAAGAATTTTATGAAAGTCACTGTCTGACCTATTGTTTAAGAGTAATGCTTTTCTTTGTTTGTTGCTATGTTTGTGGACAAAAGTAATTTCTATTTTATATGATCTGTGAATGTGAACTTTCAATTAAACAACTTTTACTTTTAACTTCTAAGTTGCTTGGGGTTTATTTATGTTGTTAAAGATAACATTCATTTGACCCTGCAAATAAAAAACAAAAATAAGTAGACTGTTTAAAAGCTAGTAAAAACTCCAATGAGTGAACATTCCTTCATTTGATAATGAAATTAACACTTTATACTGGTTATCTTCTAACCGGAAGTGTGTAGAAATTATCACTTATGTTTAAGCCCTTAACACTTTAGTGCATCACTACAGTGTCGGTTTATTCTGTTTTGGTTTTAGTGAACATTACTAAAACTCAGCTGGCCAGATATTGAAAGTATAACAAAACACATGGTAAACAATAATGGCAAGGCTTGATGATTTCCTTCTACAAAGATCATATAATGATTCTCTGTAAGCAATAAATTTTGTGTAACCATTGACTACAATGGACATTGTGCATCTTAGAGAACCAAACACAGCTCCATATTTTGTTGAACATACAGTACATTATTATTTTTCAGTAACCCAGATTATATTTAAGTTACATTGTCATTTTTTTGTACATTTTAAACCTTGACATTTTTTAAATCAGATTTCTATTAACCTGAAAAGAGAATGTTGTGAAAAAGAGTTGCAATTGATTTTTTCATCATTCATGAATGAAAGGGTAAATGGCATTTTGATAGCTGTAGTTAGTGTGGCTTACTGTTGGGGCCTTTTCTTTGTTCATCCTGTGATGATTTGTCACCCACATAAATTGCTCTCAGGCTGCTCAAGATGACTAGATTATTGAGTTTTAGTTGCAGTGGCTGTCAACTAGCCCTAATTCACTTCACCTAATTCAATCACTGAGGTGTTTGGCCATTGTAGATGATCATCTGAACACTTGTGGAGAAGTTTGTCAGGGTTGCATTACAGTCAAAATGATCATCCCATCAAGCTCTGATTAGATTTTTGGACTGGTTTTACATTTTTATAAGTCAGGCTGAAAGGAAAATGGCCAGTCTTTTAGCAGTCTGTTGTTTCGCAGCTCACTTGAAGTTGAAACCAATTTTCTAGCAGTTATAAATCTTTGGAGGCCAATTATTTGGCTGAAACTCTTGCTGTAATGAGAAAGACTGAAGAGCTGGCCATTTTTCACGATCATACAACACTAATGCAGTCTGTGACGACTTGTGAATGCTAGTGTGGAATTCAAAAGTGCTTTGCTCAGGAACGCTGCATGATTGGGTGGACATAATAGGCTTAACTTTATAAAGATGAAATCAACTATGGCAGAGTTTACAGTGGAACAGATTTATTGTAAGCAAATCTACTTTGACTAAAACTATGATCTAAAATATGTATGTAACCTAATGGAGCCTAAGTGATGTGTGTTTTTTATTATTTTTATTTTAACCCTGATTTTCTCCTCAATGTGATTTGGTAGCCAATTGACCCGCCCACTCATTGACTTTCACCATTTTACTGGTAAAGTCTCTGACTCTAGGAGGGTGCAGACTAGCACAGGCCTTCTCCAATGCATGTGAAGTCAAGCTCTGCCTTTTTTTGAACTGCCGACAATACATCGCTGCAGGGCAGCCAACATACTTGAAGGAAAGTGCAGCATCCCCAGTTCTGATTGATCGCCTGGCAGACGCTTGAGCCAGCCAACATTACTTAGTAGTGCTGGGGAGAGTGTGCCATCTTACCCGCCCAGAGAGTGCATCATCAATTCTGCTCTCTCAGGCCTGGCTGCCGATGGCAAGCAGCATGATCGGTTTTCAAACTCGCAATCATAGTGACATAGATCATAGTGACAGTGCCTTAGTCCACTTTTATAAAGTGTGGCCACAAATTACAAATGAATATTTATAGGCCACACCTTTTTTTTGAATTAATGAATTAATATATTGTATAAATATATACTGAAGTCACAATAAACATATCTTTTAGCCTCAAAATATTATGTTGTGGCCTCAATTTATTATCTTGGCGCCTCAATTTATTATCTTGTGGCCTCAATATAATAATGTGTGGCCACACCTTATTTAAAAAAACACCATAGCACCTCAAGGTGATGTTTTCTTAACATTCTTCTGAGGTGACTTTATGACTGTGTGCTTTAGATTTAAGAGGGTGTAGCTTTGAGAATTGTTGAGTAGGGCTGCACCTAACGATTATTTTTTTATCAATTATTTTTTCGATTAATCAATTAATCTAATTGTTGCCTTGTTGTCTGCACTTAATAATTTACCCGAAATGATGAAAAAAGAGAAATCCTCTTAATATTTCTATATTTTCTTTAATCTTCTCATAACCTGCAAAACAAAATCCTGTGTTAAAATGTACATTCTCGGTACAGTCAAACATAAAATCTCTCATGAAATCAAAGCAAGAGCCTGTAAAATTCAAGAAAAGATTATAATGCAATATATTTAACACTTAAATAAATAAAACAACAGTCACTTTCAGGATGAATTGAAAACAATCCAAAATAAAATTGTTGTACAGAAAGCATTAGTACAGTTTGACAATTCTCTTTCTGAGTATTTTTAACAATGCAAAAATGTTCAACTTGAACAACAAACAGAAGTAACTAACCCTAGCACCTACACACAATCTCTCTTCCCCTAGTGTATGGGTCTACATGTCTCCTGTGATGGGGTGACTGTAAGAATATTTAGGCATTACAGTGGAGGAATGTAATCACCGGCACTGCTGTTTGCACTAGTCCGTGCAGGTACTCCCCACCCCCACCCCCAGAAAATCCCAGATGAAGAAGCTACAATAAAATGCTTTTAATGGTAACTTCTACACACATAGACAAGACACCAAAATCAGTTTCATGTTTATCAGGCCTTATAGTCCAAAGATAAGAGGGGAGTGTAATTTTGGCAAGTGTTATGTTAGGATTGCAAATCAAATCAAACCCCCCCACCCACCGAGATTCTGCTACAGCTCCTAACATCATCTCGTGTTATTGAACTAAATTCAGTAATTCACATCTTTTCAGAAGAAATACTGATATTATACCCTATTTTAATGTTCTCTGACCCAGAGCTGTTATAAACAAATCAAGTATGCTTACACAGTAAATCTGCCAGTGTTAAATCAACACTATTAGAGTTAAATTAATACAGAGTGTTACATTTTGACACCTTCAGTCTTAATTTTACTCTAATAGTGTTGATTTAACACTGACATATTCATATGGCGGGGAGTCAGAATTCGGCACAACACCGGTGCTATTTTCTGAGCGGGTTCAATTTCAGACGATGGAGATTTGCGTTTTAGCCAGTGCTCCATAAGTTCTTATCAGTGACTGTCTTGGTTCTGAAAGTTGACTGAGAGAAACGCCTCTAAAGCAGAAGGTTCTCGTAGCTCTGTAGACAGAGGAAAAGTGAGCGCGCCGAGTGCAGCGTCCAGTACGTCGGTCTGCCCGACCATTCGTCCGTCTTGCAATCCAAACCAAGCGAATGTTTTGCTGAACGTTTTCACTGTAATTATTTGCGGGAGTTTCACGCATTACTAAGGCTAAAATTGCGGGAATCAAAGAAATAGTGCGCACTTCCCACAATCCCGCACTGAAATTCAGGCCTTGATAGCAGCAAAGGTGCAGAGCTTTATAGTGACTACTACTAACATGCACATTAGCAACACATGCTAATAATTTTAATATATAATACTAGAGTGGAGAGAACAAATAAACAGAACTTACGGTGGTGTCTCGCCGCCATCTTGACGAAGCGCTCCGGGATGCTTGCGCTTCAGGTACTCGTGCATAGCGGTCGTGCTGCTGTGATAAGCCATCTCCATTTGGCAAAGCTTACATAGCACCACATTGTTCGGTCTTTTTCCAAAATACTCCCAAACTTTAGATGCCCGTGTGCAAGTTTTTTTTAGCCACAGCCTGTTCCCCTGAGAAATCCATGTTTTTAGTGAGTGTGGCCATCTTGGAAACTCGTTGATGCACATTTTTGCAAATCGACATTTTTTTGTAGTCGATTATGTCGACGCGTTGCCCCACCACTATTGTTGAGTGCTATCATGCCTGGAGCATTACTGATACCTTTCTTAGAGAGCACACCTGTGTCCAGTAAAAACACGTCTTCTCACTTAGCCAAGAGGAGTTCCCTCTCCTCAGAGCTAGATTTTGAAAACAGCAGGCATGAGTCACATCAGGGTTAGGTTGAAAATGCCACGTGATGTTGGACACTTGAAAGTGAATTGTTTGTTTTAGAAGGCTGGAGTTGTTTTTGCCTTTTTGTTATGGAAAACATTTTATTCAGACCACTTGAGATTCATAGAGAGCTGGTGCAATAACTTTTTCCTACAGTATTATTTGCATATTGTTGAAATCAGTGATCCATTGCATGCATGCTGTTGTTAATGCAGTGAAACATATGCATACATCCTAAATGTTGAAGCTATAAAACAAGCAAAGAAAATCAAATTACATTACATTACAATGACATTGTCCAAAGTGATGCCCTAGTCATTACATAGTTTGCTATTTTCAGATACTATAATCTAGTGTATTGCTTTAATCTCACAATGCACCATGTAATGTAGTGTACAAATGATGCACCCTAGTAGACATGAAATATCCATAATGCAACATTTATGTTTCCTGTAATAGTGTTATATTTAGTGCACTAATGTAAGGAATATTGATTAGGAGTCTATTTATATGTTCTGCATAGCATAGTGCACCAATGTAGAGAATAGAGATTAGTGGACCATATCTGTTTCCTGTGCAAGTAATCTTATAGTGCCCTGTTGTATGGAATAGTGATTAAGGGGTCCATTTATGTTCCCTGCAATAGTGTTTTATAAAGTGCACTAACGTAGGGATTGGTGATTAGTTTAATTTAATTTAATTTAACATTTAATGACCCGCATTCTAAACTCTGCCATTCCTCTTCCCCCTCTCAACCTCAGACATCACCCTGAAGTGGAGCTAGACAGGACAAGAACAGGGCTCAGGGCCATCCAGGACATCAGGGAGAGTGACCATTAGAGTGAGGACTGTACGAGCCAATGGGGGCTTGGACACTGGCCAGGGTGATGCTGAGCTGGGCCGCCGTCTGCTGGGCCACTCTCCAGATGGTGCAGGGCCAGGGAGACGGAGGCCTGCAGGCTAGCCGCTTCAGTGGAAAACCAGAGGGGGAGGTCCAGCAGAGGGTCCGCAGGAGAGGACAGGATTCCCTGAGGGGGTAAGTAGCTTCCTGATCATGATTTAACACAACCATGTGCAAAGTTCTAACAAAAGTATTTGCATAGTTTACTTATTGTTATAAGTAAGCTTTGAAGCAGTCCATATGTACCCATTATTTTCCATATATATTACATTTTAAATTTCCTTTACCCACATGTTCCCTAAGCTTGCCTGAATGCTGATCAAAACATATGGCTTAAGAGTGAGTCCACCTCATTTATAATACTAAACACAACAACAGTAAACTGACATTTGATTCTGAATAAGAGTATGAAATACAAACATGCTGCAAATGTTAGATATTCAGCTGTCATATAACTACAAAATAAAAGTCACAGTTTCCATTTTGAGTTATGAAAACAAATATTATTGAACATCATCGTTTTACCATATAATCTTAATGATTTGGGGCAAAATAACTAATTGTGATTTTTCAGACAAACATCACAACAGCAAAATTAAATTATGATTACCGTGGAACGTTGGTTATCATAGACTGTTTTTGGAAAAAATTTTGTCCCAGTTATTGTTCATCTGCCCAGTTTTCATTGGCATGATGATATTAGTCACCGCTAATTTCAAACAAAGCAGTCACTCACACATTCATCACTCACCCATGCGTTTGTCATTCTTTCTGGCTTTGTTTCTCGTTTCTCTTTTTAAAACACGTCACACTAAAGCAACAGCGTGCAGTGCTGCAAATGGGTGCAAAAACAAATAGCAACTGAGAACCCCAAGAACAGGTGTACGAAACAAAGGCTGCCAGCTGGACCACATCAGCACACTCTATAACAGCCTGTAAACCTATAAGAGTGATGTTAAATGTTCATTTCTTCATTTCATTAGTTTTTTGTATTTATTTATCATTGTGTTCTGTATGTGAAACTATAGTTATTCTATAAAAATGTATTTTTTTATCATATTTTGGAGTGTCTGGAACAGATTAATTGGATTTACATTATTTCTTATGAAATATTGCCTCAGTTATCATTCATTTCTGTTATCATCAGACACTTTAGAACAGATTAATGATGAAAACTGAGGTTCCACTGTACTTTCTAAAGTGAAGGTAGCCAAGAAGTAGCCACAAATTCTACTTTTTCTGGCTTGAGGCTTGTCCTCTGAATGCAGTGTTTGAGCGTCTAAATGTAACTGAGACCTGGTGGTTAGTGATCTAATCTTGATACCAGAAGGTCACTGGTTCGATCCACTGCCAGGTCATGACTGAAGTATCCTTGATCTTGCCACCTAACCCCAAACTGTAACCTGGGCACTGTGGATAGGGGCTGCCCACCCTTTTAGGCATGTGTCCTTAAAGCCCCCTAGTGTGTGTGTGTGTGTATGTGTGTTTCACTGCATGGATGGATTAAATGTGGATTTCAAGTTGTTCTGTGTGCAAGCAAATTGGCCAATAATTGTGCAGTGTAAGGTGCCAAATTGTGCAATACATACACATTACATTTATATAGCGCCTTTCTAGACACCCAAGGACGCTTTACAATCAACACACTTCATATACACACACTCCGGTGAGAAGCGGCAGCCAGTCGCGCACAGCGTACTCTCAACCAGAAGCGACCGTCCACCTGGAGGACTGCATCGAGCACTAGGGGGATCAACCAGGACAGAGTGCCAACCATATCTGGGCATACATATATACATTCATTCATACACACCAGGGCAATTTTTAGAGTATCCAATCCACCTGATCTCCATGTTTTTTGACTGTGGGAGGAAACCGGAGTCCCCGGAGGAAACCCACACGGACACAGGGAAAACATGGAAACTCCGCTCAGATGCAGACTCGAACCCAAGACCTCAGTGCTGAGAGGCGATTGTGCTAACCACTAAACCACCGTGCCACCCAACATGTCAACCTCAATGTCAACACATGGAGGTTTGGTTTCCCTGGGTTAGTCGAACTTATCTACAGGAAGTTCACAAGCTTTGTCTTAGGTTACATTTCCCCCCCTTAAAACTTAAGATGGCAATTTGAATAATGTAGGCTACAATAAAAAACATTGCAGTTCTTAAAATAGCGCTCTCTTAAAATCACAGATCAAAAATCTCCATACAATATGTTTTACAACATTACTGATGGTAGATTTCCTCAGAATTGAGAAGCATAGTATTAATCTTGGTATGGCCGAGTATTAGCAGATGCTTTTCTGTAGACTAGTGCAGGGGCGTGGCACCAAATTCTGGGCCCTATGGACAAGCAGTGCCCAGGGCCCCTCGCCCCTATTATCAAATATTATTTCCTTTAATATTTAAAGGAAAATTAAATTCCAGACTCCTCAAGGGCCCTCACCCCACTTGGGGCCCTGGTAACTCAGTCCCACTTTTCCCCCCACTACCACGCCCCTGACCAGTGTGTAATAGCATGTGGTTTTCAGCAGAACGTTTTAATGCGAGAGTGCTCCAGTGTAGTGATCTTGAAAAATGGGTGGGATTGTGCTTCAATAGTTTTCCATTACCTACAACATGCATACCTTTTAGACTTTTTGGACGATGGCCAAGCCAAATTCTTAGGGTGAATGCATTACTGTATGCATTTAAGAGCCACATATAGGTCTGTTTGTCATAAATCTGAACCCAGGTTGTAGGCAGTTTTCATCATGACAAGAACATGACAAGACTTTATGGTGTAAGCGACTGTTTACTGATATTGCTGCAGTTTAAGCGACAGTTTACTGATATTGCTGCAGTTTGTTTGGAAAGGTATGGTAAATACACCACACATGAATGTTGTCACGCTTTCAAATGGAGAAAAACTTAAAGGGCCAGTGACAGAGAAACAAAGACAAGAACTGATCGTGACAAATGTGGGGCAATAGACGATGATGGCAGCTTTCCAGACATTCATGAAGTTCTAGTCTGGCCGTGAGGTGGCAGGGAAGGATGTGTGAGTCCATAAAGCTGGGCTTTCTATGTATATTTTTCTAATATTTGGAACACAAAGGATTTTTTGTTCTCCGCATCAGTCTCGAATGTCAGCATCAGTTATTGCAACAAGTTTCTCATCTGTCTCATCTGTCTGCTTAATGTCTCCCCCACAAATGTCCACAGGAAATGAGGTATCAGCCATCACTTAGTAGATGCTACAAAAGACATTTGTTTTAAAACTGCAGGTGAGAAAGTGTTTTAAAGTTTGGCAAACAAACGCACCTCTATTACACAGAATCTATAATCACATTATGCAGGGCAACTTGTAGAAATAGTGTCTACAAACGTGTCTGCAGGGCTGTCTATCAGTTTGAGTTCTGGAGGCAGTGTACCTTCTGTACAAGAAATAGCAAACTTTAAGAAAGAACATGTGCTGTGGAACCTTTTTGTCTGTAAATCCAAGAGCCAAGACAAGCGGCCTGCCAAACTTAACCTGCAAACATTCCAAATGATTAGATCTTTTGAGCAATTTTCCAGTATAACTGTCTGTGAATATCCAATCTTAACAATAATGCAGAAGTGCGCTTTGTGGCACTAATTTGTGTGGTACAGTTTAGAACCATTCAGCAATTGTGCTGCAAACACACATACAAACACTGAATGACCCACAGGGACTTAAGGACTTGCACAATCTCCACACTGTCCTTATCTCCACTACTCCCTTGCCTGTGGCAAAAATGAGGTCCTTTTTTTGTTTGTCATTAAGCAAATGACCCCATTTTCATATTTTTTTAACCGACATCTAAATTGCAAACACTCTTCTAAACAACATCCATATTTCTAGCTGTATGTGAACAGGAAGTATGTAAGACTTGAGAAGGAAATTAATAATGAAACTTGTGCTGGCCTTGGCATCTCCACCTCCAATGTCAGACAGTTTAAGTGAGCTGGTGTATATGATAGGGAGTTTGCCTGATTTATTGGTGCTCTTAGAGAAGTGTGAGTTGGCCCACACGAAGGAGGAATCACATCACAATGTGGCCCATGGACCTAAATTAGTAGTAAGTCTGGAGAGATCTCTTGGCTCATGGTGAGAATAAAAATTTGTAGTGTTGGCCTACCAAATCCAGACTGAGCTGTTTATTTTCTCGAGGTCCCTAATAACAAGAACTCAAGGACCTCCAAAGAAAAGCTGAATGTTGGACCTCGGCCGCCTCGGGGGAGATGTTTTTGAATTTTTGCCAGCATTGAGAGCGTTCCTCAAAGTACAGAATCATATTCAGCCATTCGGGCCATGGCCAAGGGATTGTCAGTTTTCCTCATCCACTCAGGATGTCCTCCAGCTCTCCTCATATGCCCAGTGCTCATTTTCCCTGGAAGAGAGAGTTCTCAGCATTTTAATGTATACTTTTCTCTTGACCCAAAATGCCCATCAGACAGAATACATTCCACTGTGAATACTGAAGGTTATTTGAATCCCAGGCAAAGGCCTTTTTTACTTATGTGTGCATTGTGTAGGTGCAGATTTTCATGGAAAGAAATAGAGGGCTAGTTTCAAATGATTCATGTGGCATCTGGTAGTGCAGTTAAGGTATTTTAAAGCTGGCACTGTCTTTATCTTCTTTTTAAGCAACACTATGAAAATAGTGTTGTTTTAATGATCTGGGAAATTATAAAAATTTGTAAAAAATAATATATGTGTATTTATGCAGTGTCACAATTTGTTTCTATGTTTCAGGGCTATTCCTACCTTTTTTAATTTACTGTTAATCAGTATGACTTATAAATAAATCAGAAATCCAAAATGCACGGATGTGTTGAATGTGGAGGTCAGTCTAATGTAATCAAATCTAAAAGAGCAAATTACTATTCAAACTGTATCAACATTAAAGCAAAAATTAAAGCTTGAAATGCCTCACTTTGCATATAATGAATATAAAATATATTAAAGTGTATCTTTTAGAATTAAATTATGAACACAAATGAACTTTTTCACAATATTCTACATTTTGGAGACGCACTACCCTTACCAAAAAATAGTATACTTCAAGTACGTTATTAAGTATACTTAAATATAATAAAAGTATTTCCCCTAAGTGTACTTTTATTTAGCAAGTACACTGATAAAAATATACTAACAAGTACTTACTTGGGACTAAATTGGCCCACTTTAAGTTCAATAAAGTACACTTACAAGCATACTTAAAGTAATCTTCCTAGTATACTGTCAGTTTACTTATAATAAACCTCTAGTCTACTTTAAGTTTATTTTAATACTTTGATTTATACTAAAAGTACACTTCTATGTATACTATTAGCTTACTGCCAGTAAACATTTAGTTTATAAAAGTACACTCAAGTATATACTAGCAGTTTACTAACAAGTATACTTGGCCCACTTTATTGAAATTTAAGTACACTTACAAGAATACCTAAAGTAATCTTCCTAGTATTTTTATTTATAATACACTTCTAGTCTAACTTGAGTTAATTTTAGTACACTTTGATTTACACTAAAAGTACACTTCTATGTGTACTATTAGCTTACTACCAGTAAACATCTTTTAGTTTATGAAAGTACTCATACGTTTACTGAAATTATTCTTTTAGTGTTCACTGTTTAATGTATAAAAGTAAATTTTGAAATGTACTACAAGTGAATACTCCTAGAATACAGTCATGGCTGAAAGTGTTGGCACCCCTGAATTTTTTCCAGAAAATGAAGTATTTCTTATCTGGTTTCAGGTGTGATTTTTAAATTGCCCACACCTGTTACTTATCACAGGTGAGTTTGAATGAGCATCACATGCTTGTAACAAAGTTATTTACCCTCAATTTTGAGAAGGTGCCAATAATTTTGTCCGGCCCATTTTTTGAGTTTTGTGTGAAATTATGTCAAATTTGCCTTTTTTTCCTCTGTTTTTTGTGTTGTTCCAAAACACACAAAGGAAATAAACATGTGTATAACAAAACATGTGTAATTGCAATACTTTTCTGGAAATAATTCAGGGGTTCCAACACTTTCGGCCATGACTGTATATTCTCAACTAAATCTGTTGACACTGTCAGTAATGTCATTCAATAAAGTAAAAAAAAAACGTTCAATGTGAGAAACGCGATTCGAGCTCGAAGCAATTTTTTTCTGCACCCCTAATATTTACTGTTTTTAAATGAATGGTAACCAAGAAATGATCTGCACATTGTTGCACAATCACCAAAATATATTTTTATATAGACACATCCTGTCACAAACTCTCAAAGTTGAAGTACAGCAAACAGGTTGAAGTGTATTAGTTCAAGTAAGTATGCAAAGAAAATGTTAACATTACAGGAAGGAATGAAATTCAGATTTATCAAAAATCCCCCAATACATAAAACACTTTTACCAAACATTTTATTCTTGTACCAATTATATGATCAATCTTTTAGTATTCAAAACATGCATTACTTACAGCTACAAGTAAACTGCCCAATGCACACATGCACACAATAAATTGAAGTCTCACTCACTGTAAAACACCTTAAAATGTAATAATACTAACATTTCACAAATAAAAGTTAAGAAACTGCTTTTTGCAAATTGTAGAAACAGATGAGCTACTAAAATAGACAACTAAAAAACTAAAATAAGTAATGGAAGTGCCTCAAAGTCCCCAAATTTAACAGAAGGGGTAAACTCACATTGAGGTACAGATTCCTGCACAGTCTAGTTATTTTTAATTGTTCAAACAAGCCTGATATTATTCATTAGTTATAAGATTTGGTTCAAGCACATAGGTAAGCACTTACATTGTACTCTACTAAAAGGTCCTCCTCCTTCTCTCTAAGATACACCACAAGGCAGCGAATGGCAGCTTCTCTCCATACATCAGATGTGTTGTTCTGTTTCACATATAAATAAACATACACCTTAGCTATATTCATTTAAACTTCATTGAAATTGTTTAAATTACTGACATCCCCTTTTTAGGTCAGTAGGATCACTGCTATATTAGAAAAATGTAAAATATCAGAACAATTCTAGAGACATTTCAGAACAATTCTAGAGACATTTTATTCATCACATTGCCAGTGGTTCTGAAGTTTACATTTACCTGATTAGTTTTTGGTAATATTGCCTTGAAACTGTTAACTTGTGTAGACAAACCTTAACCAGTTACACCAGCTGTCACAAGGAATGAAATATATAAATAAATATAATGAACAGCAGTGCCGGTGTTGGGTATTTGGGTCCCCTAAGCAGAAATGCTTTATGGTGCTCAACTTTCTCTGCTGCCCAATCCACGCCCCCCCACCCCCACCCCGAACGACTAAGTCCACTAACATGGCACACAAGCACAAATGATTTCGGATGAATGGTTGTGGCTAAACTTATAACTGACTGTACTGATCTCACCATCAAATCTTCCTCAATATAGAAACAATAAATTTTAGTTCATATGTATACCTCAAGAAGCTTGTCCTTAACGCACCTGATCTTCAGGCCTGCCACTCCTCCCTTTGACTGGGCCAAGGTCATAAGTTGCAGAGCACACTGGTCCAGCTTGGCCATAAAGCTTGATTCAAGGCTAACTGTAATAAGCTTTAGCAGTTCTCACACATTATAATCTTCAATGTCATCCATATGAAGCTGGTCATCCTCCTAATCAACCGAGTCACTGTAATCAGTTATATTTAAAGAGATTACATACCTTTTAGCATGTCTTCTTTGTAGTCATCTAATGAGTGGGGAGTATGCTTGTGACTTCCGTGGGCAGCAAAAGTTTCATAGATGTTAGTTTTGAAATGGCAGTTTTTGGAAACACAGCTAACAGTTTTTAGACAAATGCGTACCCTTACTATTTGTACCTTAAGGGAATAATTTTGTACCCTTGGAGACAAAGTAGTACCTTTCCCACCCCATGGTTGCAGGTACAAATGGTGTACCTTTTTCAAACGGAACATATAGGTTCCCATAGGGTACTAACACAGTGACAAAATCAACTGTACCTTAAATATGACAGTTTTGTTCCTTTTTCTGTTCTTTCAGGTGACACTTTTGTACCTTTAAAAATTAAATGGGGAGAAAGATTTTTTTAATAATTATTGTAGTTTATTAAAAGTTTCAGACATTGGAACATTATAAATGAAAACATGAAAATTTTAACAATTCATGTGAAAACACTGTTCATTGACATTACAGCTGTCCATGTGAAGTAAACAATAACAAGATTTAAAATGTAATGACACACATGCAAACACAAACAAGTTAAAAACTACACACCGCAGAGTGAAGCATTCATAAGTACATTCATGTACTTTTCTAAGTTTGTACCTACACAGGTACAAAATAGTACTGTTCAAATTACTGATGAGGTACAGTTTTGTTCTTCAAAGTACAGATTTTGTACCCTCACGTACCTTTATTTCTGAGAGTGTATAGAGATGCATTTGTTGTCTTTTGGTGTGCTGGTGAATCTGCATTATGTTAACTGTTGAGGAAAAACAGAATAACGAATATCAAACAAATGTCCAATATTAACTTTAAAATTAATCTTTAAAGCAGTCTAATGCAGGCAGTGTTGTTGATCACCTCTGGTCTTACGCATGACTGCTGTCTGACTAACTGGATTTTGTCATGAGATTTGCAAGGGAACACAAAACATTTGGGAGGGAACGCAAAATATTTGCGAGGGAACACAATGTCATTAACTTTTTTTTACCATGCTACCTCAGGGGCTTCGAAAATGCTGACCAAGATGTGAAAAATACTATTTTTCTGTCTAAGAGTAAAAGGAATCGAACACGGATCAAACTAACTGTACCGAGACCCCGGAGAGGAGGTGGTCTCGGTCCGGTACCAAACAAACTCGAGTGCGGTTCGTTTGGGGTGAGAACATGATCCAACCTCAATCAGACCCGACTGTGGTGTTACTCCACAAGTTTGAACTAAACGGAGAGCCGGCTAGTGCTAAAACTACTGTTGCTGCGGTCACGCGTCACTAATCCACCACATAGACTCGCGTGAGGGCTCTCAGACAGTTAAACAGAGGAATGGAGCCGTGACTCGGGACAGGTGAGCACCCCGAGAGAGCAGGCGAACGCCGAGCGGCAACAGTGACAGTTTTTGCTCTGCCGCTGCAGTTGTGTTTACATTCTTTGTCCCGCGCCAGAATGCTCTGACCAATCAGAGGAGACAATGTCTTCACGTGGTTTGTTGGGGCGCATTTTGGAGAGTTTAGGCGTGTGCCTGTGTGAAAACTAACCAAATAACGGAGGAAACGCTCCAAGTTAAATTAACTCAGTCTGAATAGGACTGGAGAAACGAACTACAAAAACAACCTTAAACACACAACTAAACCAAAACACACATTAAGCTTATGAAAATGGTTATAAGACTCACCTCGATAATGATTTGTGCCTGGTAAAGCAGGGACTTCTCTGGAGTGATATCCAACTTCTGTGAGTTGGCAGGAATATTCAAATGGATGACAATCAAGTCCCGATTCAAGTCCCAAGTCAATACAAGCGAGTCTCGAGTCAAGTCTCAAGTCTTAAACTTCGAGTCCTAGTCAAGTCACCAGATGTAACGTCATTTCAATTTTTAACACATTTATTTGACCTATTTATTAAATATTATTTAATATTTAAAATGTTCTCTACTCTAAATCTATATGTTCAGATTACATTCCAATCAGTCAAGCCAGTAAAGGTAGAGTCTAAGTCAAGTCGCAAGTCTTTAGTGATGTTGTGAAGTCAAGTCACAAGTCATCAGTTTGGTGACTCGAGTCAGACTCGAGTCCAAGTCATGTGACTCGAGTCCACATGTCTGGTATTTACTGTAGTGATGGTATTTTCGGCTCTATTTTGAGATGCGGCTCTAATGGCTCTTCTTACTGCGGAGAGCCGGCTCTTTCGGCTCCCAAACGGCTCCCCGTATATATTTTTCCATCCATCCATTATCAACCGCTTTATCCTGGCCTTGGAACACTGGACCAGCTTTATACCCTTCATAGAGTGCTCGAGGGTTCGTGGGAGTATGCCCAACCGGTACACATGTGTTTTGTGGATCTGGAGA
>BRDA01066826.1:0-10981 GCA_036984385.1 Crenuchus spilurus | reverse complement strand
CTGGACTTGTGGAAGGAGTCCGAAGATGTGGAAGACCAAGAATAACCTGGATGGATAACATCAAGACATGGACTGGATTATCAGGTGCTAGCCTGTTACAAGCAACCAGAGACAGATGGCATTGGAGGGAAGTGACTCGTCTGTGCAGCCTACCATTGCGAAGCGATGATGGCGTGTGACATGACAATGCAAATTACACCATCAATTATATCCACTAAATAGAATTTATAATAAATTGTGTAAGTTACATGGAAACCATAAGAATTAATTCCCAGTACTATGGATATGCTCAAATGTTTGTGGGCACAACTTCTAATGAGTGCATTCAAGCTACTTGAAGTTGAAACAGAAGTACGCACAGCTCGTCTAGTCCCTGTAGAGAAGTACTGCCAATAGAAGAGGACTAAATATCAACCTATTGGCACCATGTCTAATGCCAGGTGTGGGCTAGAGGGCTATAAAGACCCCCCTCATTGTGGAACTGTGTTCTCTGCTCAATTCAGTGTTTTGGGATGAGTTGGCAGAATTGTAGATGAGATGTTGGTGGTGTTTGTCCAAAATCCTGATTTCAATAATGCTGAATGCAATCAAATTGTCACAGCAATGCTCCAAAGATCTAGTAGAAAAACCTTTCCTGAACAGTCGAGATGCCAACAAAAGCAGGACAAACTTTTTTTTACTAGACTTACGTTTAGAAGAAACAATGAGCAGATAGGAGGAGGTATAATACTGAGCAGAAGGCAAATCCATCAAGAATGTTATTTCAATCACTAGTTTGATGCCATATTGGAACTGTTATTGTGTAAACTGAGGATGAAAGCTTCTTCATCAAGTAAAAACTGGACAATAAGCTACTACATTTGTTAACTTGGATGGTCTTGATTCTTCACTAATGGGCTTCAAATGGATATTGACCAAGAATCAACATACATGGCTAAAAAACATCACAACTCACCAATAACCTTCAACCAGTTGGAGGTCTGACCCTGTTTATCTGACAATGGTTCCATTGAGGGGTGATGACACATCTTCTAGAGAACTTCTGCTCTTCTCTAAACCAGCGTATTCCACAAAAATCACAGGTAAAGTTCTCGACAGCAGTCATAATTCACCAATAAAAGGCTCCTTCCAATTAGCTATACGACTAGCCTCTAAACTCAACCAGTTTAGATATGTTTTGAGGTCTTTGGTGCTTCACTAGAGGGTCTCCTTATAATTTTTTGAACAAAGTTTTGATTTTGAGCCTAATGTCCATGTTCTCAGTGCTAGTTATGTCGAGTTAAGCTGTTCAATTCCTCCAAAACCTCAACAGGTTTGTCTTTGAGTTCAAAATGTTTAGATTCAATATAGAGAAGTTTTGAGATATTCAGTGCTTCACTATAACACACACTCAAGCAATACTCTAATTTTAGCTTGCTGTGAGCTAGTTCTTGGTTGGAGCTTAGCATATATACAGTACATGTGACTATCACCTGACCCCATCACCTACTGCAGCTTGCCCTCTAGTGGTCTAAGGTGGTACTGAGCTATAGACAGGCATTAAAATACATGGAAGTCATCAAATAAAAAACAATACAGAGCAACTACCCAAATGAATATCCAAAGAGTCTACAATTCAAGTCAGGCCTAGGATTTAATTCTTATAACTGCGTCCAGGTACTTTAAGGTCACCCATTACTGACACAGCTTATATAATCATAGAAAAGCATTGAGCAATAAAATGAGACTCTCTGTGAGGAGCCACACATGGGCCCAAGGTCACCATGCTCAATGTCAAGCATCAGCCAGAGAGCCAGCATTGGGCTGTTGAGCAGTGGAACTGTGAGCGATGGAGCTCCATCCAACCATTGTGAAGAGTTGGAGGACTAATCTGGTACTTGACCTCACTACAGCTCTCACCAGCTGAATGCAATCAAATCATGTAGTGTGAAGTCTTCTCAAAAGAACAGAGTCTCTTACTGCTCCACTGATGGAGAGGAAACATTGGACCAGATAGTAGACACTAACCCTTGGACCTGAAGTGTAGATCAGCTGAATTGAGCTGCTATGTATTGAGAAAAGAGGGCGTGGTTTATTATTAATGTCCTAAACTCTGCATTATCTATCTAAATCATCCATCTATATCAGTACTCTCTCTCTTTCTCTCTCTCTCTCTCTCTCTCTCTCTCTCTCTCTGTCACACACATACACACATACACACACAATCACTCTCTCACTCAGTGTTTTCACTGTAATTACCATAAACAGATAGTCAGCGTCTTTTTATCAGCCAACCAGCCAGCTGCACTCTGTGTGTGTGTGTGTGTGTGTGTGTGTGTGTGTGTGTATGTGTGCTTCTTAACGTTAAAGAGGTAATTTAGCTTAAATCCCCCCACACACATTTTAGCCCAAATGTAGTACTTCTTTATATTTACACTAGAGCTACAAGGCTAATGCAGCTAACAGGTACAGATTATAGCCCACCAGTTAACATCATACTAATTGCATGTTTCAATAATCACACACTTCAATTTAGGATCTTATATATATATATATATATATATATATATATATATATATATATATATATATATATATAGTATACTGTATATATCCTCATTCTGTCTTCTCAGTCTCTGTCTCTCTTTACAGTATTGTACAGTATTTACAGTCCACTATACAGTATATCTCTCTCCCCCACTCCTCTCTCTCTCTCACTGTCTCTCTCTTTATGAGTGACGATTGTATCTGTGTGTGTGTGTGTGTGTGTGTGTGTGTGTGTGTGTGTGTGTGTGTGTGTGTGTGTGTGTGTGTGTGTGTGTGTTTTCTGCAGTGAAATTGAGTGCTTCATGAGAAACCCTCAGCTAATGGAACTCCACACACTCAAGGAGGACCACACACACACACACACACACACACACACACACACACACACACCTGATATGTTTATTGAATATTTTTACTGTACAGAGATTCAGAAATAGACATATATAATCAATCACTAGACAATAACTTGATAAGAAGAATATGTTTGTGTGTGTTTGTGTGCGTGCTTTTGGAGCTGTGAAGATTCCATGTGAATGCAGCTGCTGTCCATGGTGCTGAAATCACTCAGTACAGCACCTCAAACTTAGAATGAATCACTATCACCGTCATCATTGTCATGACTAGTATCATCATCACCATCATCATCATCATCATCATCACCATAATCATCACTTTCTGCAGCCAATCTGTAATGCTGCTCAACACAAACCAAAAACATCACGTATCATTTCGTCATGCAGTGAAATCACTTCAGAGTTGCCAGGTTTGCTGTATTTCAGTCTTTTTCAGAGGCTAGAGAACATTCTAGAACATAAGAACATTGGAGAAAACAGTAGACACAGAAGGTTCCACATGGGACAAAGTTCTAGAATTTATAAAATAGTAGAACAGGGTCTATAGATTCTGCAGATTAAGTGTCCATTCATCAAGTGACTCACGCTCAAGTCAAGAAACTTGTAAACATTTGTGCTGTTTCAGTGGAGCAGTCCAATGAGTCGCTGTTCTGTATGTTCTCAGTGTTCTGTACGTTCAGCATACTGCCGAGAAGCCTGTTCCCGCGCTCATTATCCAATCTCCGCAAGCAGCACCATTAAAACCCTCATTAATATTCCGCCTGAGCTCTGCCGGCTTTTGGAGAGCGTGTCGAACATTCTCAGCACATTTGTTTTCATTTCCAGCAGAACTATAAATCCACCAGAAGCTCCTCAGATAAAAATATGCCAATGATGAAATCAATAGCAAAGGCAGCTTCTGAGGCCAGATTCCACACAATACTGTTGAGCGCCCCTGTGCTGAGTTTCAAAAGAGAAGAGTTGGAAGGTGAAGGTTTAGAAATTTACACCAGAAAAGTTCTCAACGATGCCAGATGAGCAGAATGAGACAATCTGTTGAATAAGTGATGATCACCTCAAGTGGAATCACAACAGATAAAGTTGGCAATATGATAAATATCATGAAATAGCAGTTACAGTACAATAGAATTTAATATGTTATGTGATACAGATGGTAATACACTGTGTGCTGTGGTTCCCACTTACACTACTTGCTTCCATTAGAGTGGAAAAGCCTCAATTGGTTGCTAAGGTCATGCTAGGCAGTTGTCATTATCTACCATGTAGATTACAAGGTGTATCTAAGTGGTTGCTAAGGTGTTCAAATTGGTTGCTATGGTGTTACTAGGCAGTTGATGCTGTCTTCGATGTAGATGCTATAGTGTACCTAAATGGTTGCTATAATATTCCAATTGGTTGCTAAGGTGTTGCTAGGCAGTTGCTATTGACTAGAAGATGGTTATGCTGGAACAGTTGAATGTGAAAGAGGATGAGGACCAGCAACGAGATCCAATCAGAGGAATCATGAATGAGCTTGAAGACCCAAACAGAAAACACAATGTTCTGGAGAAACACCATCCGTATGGTCACCAGGAGTCAGAATTGACTTTGTGTAACTTAATAATAATAATAACTAGAGCAGCTCAAGTTCTAACAAAGCTAAATTTGGACTCCAAACATATCTCGGCTGATCTTGGAAAACAGCAGAAAGTTGTGATTTTTCCTTTAAGGACACTTTTTAAAGTCATTGTTAAATATTCTCACAGCTCCACACCACCCAGGACAGAACGGGAACCAAAACAGCCCCACCCACTGCTGTTATTAGTCCAGCACAGCCTTGACTTTAATGTTCAGGCCTTTAAATGTCAGCGCCTCTGCTGAAATCTCAGCTTCAGAGAGTCAGTGACGCTGGGAAAGGGCACATACGGCTACAGAGACACCGAACACCTGCAAGAGAGGCTTTACAGGGAAGCAGCATCAGTTTTAATGGGACGTGGTGGACCATATACCTTCAGAGCATCCATATCCCTCAGGGCTGGAGGATAATTACCTAAAGCACAGCAACACCAACTTCCGGAGAAGAAAACCACCATCTGTAAAGGGCACCGATGGCAAAACACAGAGCAAATAAATAACAAAAGGACATAAAAATACAAAAAACAGCTCTATCATAAGCCTGTGAGGTGTGAAGTAAAGTACAAAATGAAAAACTCTCTCCTGAAGCTCCACCCACTGGTCACTTTATCAGAACTACTTTTCTAATGCCACCCACTGACCACTTCATTAGAAACCCTTCTCTTCTAGCTCCTCCCACTTTTCACTTTATCTGAAGCTACTCTTCTAGTGACAATCAATGGACACTTAATTAGAAACTCCCCTTCTAGCACCACCCACTGATCACTTTTATTTGAAGCCCCTCTCCTGTAGCTCCACCCATGTCCATTTTATTAAGTTCCACCCACTAGCCACTTTATCAAAAACCCCTCTACTGTAGCTCTGCACAATATCCAAATTATCAAGCTCCATCTACTGGCCACTCCATCGGAAACTCTTCTCTTCTAGCTTCACCCACTGTCCACTTTATCAGAAAACCCTCTCCTTTTGCTCCACCCCCTCCAGCCACTTTATCCCATCATCTAGGCTCTATAGGGGTGTCCATACAGGTCTAAATCTGCCTCCATGACATAATTTCCTGTTACTCCATCCAGATCAGTAGCCTGTGGTTGGCATTGGAGAAGGTTGGGGGTGGTCCGCTGGCACCCCTCTGTCACAACATGCCACGATGGAAATCACAGCTTCTAATTGGACCAGATGGTCCAGAGCAAGAGAAAGATAAGCCAAGTGTTGTTGACATACCCACACATGAGTCTGCTCTACACTCCAAAACAGAGACAGCAGGTGAGCAGCAGTTTTAGCTTCTGAGTCAGACCCGAGAAATCAGCGCAGGACTCAGCACATCGGGTCCCCACCCCTGACCTCAAATCATTCTTTCTGCTCTTTTAGTTTGGCCCAAAAATACAGAACTTGTGAAGAAAAGCAGCAAGTTTTCTTGTGATGACCAGCAACACATCCTCCAGAGTTTCATGTATTCCTATCATTATGAGGACCTGAGGTCCCCAACAATTAATAAATACAAGGTTACACAGGTACACTGTAATGAGCAGAGGCTCCAGAAGGAAGCTCCTTAGCATGCAGCATGTGTGCATGTGGGCGTGTGTGTGTGCATGTGTGTGTGTGTGTGTGTGTGTGTGTGTGTGTGTGTGTGTGCCTCCACTAATGAAATCTGGAAGATAGAGCTAGCAGAAACACACACACACACACACAAACACACACTTGCAGAATGACTGTATCTGACTGGTGTGGCTCTTTATAAGGAGCATCTGAAGAAAAAAATTATAATAAAAAGACTTACAAACTGTAAGATAAAAGCTACACATCCCACAATGCATTGCATTTCAAAATACATCTCAGTGACATTATCCAAATTTCTTACTTCCTTCTTATTATTCTGATAATGTAAAAAGCTTAACATTTACTGAGAACACAGGCCAGGAGGCCACAGGTCTCAGTCAATGGGGGTCTTTAGGGGGTAGTTATAAAAGCTAAATAAACATGAGTAATAAGAGCCAATCAACTTTCAGTAAGAGATACACTTTAATATGATTAAATCTGAATTTACTGGTCATTAATCTGATATAGATTCAAGGTCACACACACATACACACACACACACGCACACACAAAATATAGCTCTAAACACACCTTCCGCACAATCAGGCACATTGGTGATAACAATCATATTGTAATATTTATACCAATAAAATATTGTATGTATACGTATACGTATATCTCCTCCTGAGACCCAGACTTTACTTTGATGTGCATTTTTAATTTCTCTTAGTTATTTGGAATTAGTAGAACCTAACAAGCATAAAAATTAAATTTTGCCTTTGTACAGGAAGTCGTTTTTGAAAAAAAAAACAATGTCCTCATATGGAGACAGTAGGTCTATCTTACTGTGTAATAAAATAAAGAAACAAGTGTCTAACAAAGAACAAAAGTGTTTATTTCAAACTGTAAACAATAGAATACATAAACAAAAGTGCAAACAATGTAAATTGTATTTCAAGCCCTAAACATGGCTATACAATAGTGCAAATATTAATATTGTAAGCTTATGAGTAAATAGCTGACAAACACGTCAGAGTAAAAAATACAATATTTGCTTCTGAAATGCAGCAAAGTAGAGGCATAAAGTATGGTAAAGTAAAATTAAAGCACACATACAGTGGGGAAAAAAGTATTTGGTCAGCCACTGATTGTGCAAGTTCTCCCACTTAAAAAGAAGAGAGAGGTCTGTAATTTTCATCAGGTACACTTCAACTATGAGAGACAAAATTAGAAAAAAATCCAGGAAATCACACTGTCTGATTTTTTTTTACAAATTATTTGTAAATTATAGTGGAAAATAAGTATTTGGTCAATAACAAAAGTTCAACTCAATACTTTGTAACATGGCAATGATAGAGGTTAAACATTTCCTGTAAGTCTTCACCAGGTTTGCACACACTGTAGCTGATATTTTGGCTCATTCCTCCATGCAAATCTCCTCTATAGCAGTGATGTTTTGGGGCTGTTGCTGGGCAACACAAACTTTCAGCTCCCTCCACAAATTGTCTAGGCCACTCCAGAACCTTTACAGAGCCACTCCTTTACTGCCCAAGCAGTGTATT
The DNA here is from genome assembly GCA_036984385.1 of Crenuchus spilurus. Lineage (NCBI taxonomy): Eukaryota > Metazoa > Chordata > Actinopteri > Characiformes > Crenuchidae > Crenuchus > Crenuchus spilurus. Next base: position 3,390 of record BRDA01066826.1, on the reverse strand, counting down.
TGGGATCATTTTCATGCTGGAAGGCCCAGCCACGTTTCATGTTCAATGCTCTTACAGATGGAAGGAGGTTTTGGCTTACAACCTCACAATACATGGCCTTCTCCCATACCTCCTCTGGTCATTGGCGAACTTGAAATGGGCCTGTACATGTGCTGGCATGAGCAGCGGGACCTTGAATGCCCTGCATGATTTTGAACCATGATGGCATAGTGTGTTACTAATGGTTCTCTTTGAGACTGTGGTCCCAGCTCACTTCAGGTCATTGATCAAGTCCTCCTGTATAGTTCGGGGCTGACTCCTGACCTTCCTCAGAATCATCCTTACCCCATGAAGTGAGATCTTGCATGGAGCCCCAGACAGTCATATTGTGTTTCTTCCAGTTTCTAATAACTGTGCCAAAAGTTGTTGCCTTCTCACCAAGCTGCTTTTCTATTGTCCTGTAGCCCATCCCAGCCTTGTGCAGGTCTAAAATTTTGTCCCTGTTGTCCTTAGAAAGCTCTTTGGAGTGTGATTGATTGAGAGTGTGGACAGTTGCCTTTTATAGACATAAGTTCAAAAAGGTGCAATTAATACAAGTAATTAGTGCAGAATAGGAGGGATTCTTACAGAAGAACCGTGTATGAAAATTACAGGACTCTCTCAACTTTTTAAGTGGGAGAACTTGCACAATCAGTGACTGACTAAATACTTGTTTCCCCACTGTAAATAAAAATGTGTTCTTTAGTCAAATTAGTTCTTTAGTCCATTGAAACTCTCTCTGTAATGATAAAATGAAGCACAACCAATGACATAATATAGTCCCAATGTCCTCAAAGGAGTACTTCATGTTTACAAATGTGGTAGCTTCTTATAATTGCAAAAAATTGTCAAAAATGCATGCTATATGAAGCTAGAGATATTATTGTACATAAATAAACAAATTTTGAAGATAAAATTTGAAGAGAATTTTTACCTGGCCTATGTTTCTGTGTGGGCTGGCTGTAGAAACTTTTTCTGGGATTCCTGCCATCTTGTTTTCAATCAACTGAGTGTAATGTTGTCATGTGACCACTAGATGGTGCGGGCAGTGTCTCCATATGAGGTCAAAGGGTCAATGTTTTAAAAAATTAAGTATTATGGTGCATAGAAGCAGAAATGTAATGTCCGCATATGAGGACGCAGGGTCTCAGGAGGTTAAATATATATTTATTTATGTGTGTGTGTGTGTGTGTGTGTGTGTGTGTATATGTGTGTGTGTGTGTGTGTGTGTGTGTGTATGTGTAACATTTTTGACCATAATACTCTACAGGAAATGTAGGGGGTGATATGACTATTGTTTCTGTAACAATCTCTGTAACACTCTGAGATTGGAGGCAGGAGAACAGGAGAACACACAGAACACGCTTATTAATGACAGTGCACGTGGGCACGAAACATAAACTTGAGGGATTTACATTCAATGAGTGACACAACACTACATATGAGGGAGGGTTATATACATAACATGATTAGACTGGAACAAGAGGAAGGTGGAAACAATCACATGATGTGACCAGGGGGTGTGAGACATGACGTAGACACACAGAAGTAGACGGGGCCATGTAAGGACGTAACAGAGCCCCCCACCTACGGCACCTCGAACTGAGGTGCCAAGCAGGAGAGAGAGAAAGAAAACCTGGGAAAGAGACAGAGAGAACCAGAGAGACAAACAAGCAAAACAACCGACCAGAAGACAAAAAAAAAATTCATAAACAGACATTTGACACTAGTACAGTACAAGGGCACATACACATCAAAACAATGGCACTAGACTACAACAAAAATGGCACAGCCCATCCCAAATGTCTCTGTATTAATGTTTTTAAGGAACACAGAGTCCTAGTAACCTTGGGTCCATAACGGTCTCATAACCATGTCCAAAGCTATGGGTCACGTAGGGTGGATGGGCTGTACAACAGGACATGAAGGGACACCCCACGTGGGTGTCATGACATGAGGTGCGCCCCACGTGGGCGTTGTGACATGAGGTGCACCCCACGTGGGCGTCGTGACATGAGGTGCGCCCCACATGGGCGTCGTGACTTGGGGAATGCTCCACTTAGCCTGGGAGCGTGGCATAGCATCTCTCCTGACTGCTCTGGTCCGTTGCATGGCAGAGAGCGGAGTCTCCGCACAGACAGGGTCAGAGGGGATCTCCTGTGGTGCAGGCTGACTGGCCTGTACCACTTTTGGAGCAGGCTGGACTGTGTTGCTCTGAGCCAGAGGTGTGGCTTCCTCTGTGCGTTGAGCAGGAGGCGTGGCTTCCTCCGTGCGTTAAGCAGGAGGCGCTGCTTCCTTCGCACGTTGAGCAGGAGGCACGGCTTCCTCTGTGCGTTGAGCAGGAGGTGCGGCTTCCTCCATGCAGACAGTGATGGTGGGTGTGGAAGCCTCCACAGTGGCCAGGGCCGTTTCTATGGGAGCCGGGGGCGGTGCCACCTTCACAGGTCGTGCAATTGGCATGAATGGAGCGACTAGCATGGCTGGGAGTATGGTGGCTGGCTCTTCCTGGGGCGCCACTGTATGCTCCTTTGCCGAGGTGGCTTCAGCGTTCTTCCCCGTGCTGAGCTCCAGCACTGCCCACCGCACGCTTTCTCTAGGCTTTTCGAGCCTTGCTGCCGCTGCGCTTCTCCACCTCCGCAGCAACGTCTTTGTCCTCCACTGGTGTGAGAGTGACCCGTCTGATGCGGAGAGAAAGCCCATCTTTTGCTGCTTCCTTCTGGGCTCGGTCGTCCTGCTTGCTCTCACAGCTCCCGCCCAAGAAAATCTCCCCTGCAGCGAGAAAGAACGGGTCCCACCAGTCGCAAGTGCAGTACGGCTGAACGGAATCCAAAAACTCAGTGGGAAGGTGGGTCAGATGTTGTCTAATGAGGTCAATGACATCTTTCACCCACCAACTACCGTGGTAGATCTGGGTCCTCTGCCGCACTCACTTGCTCCTGGTGCAGCTCTCTCTGTGTTGTGGGTTGCTCATTCTGTAACAATCTCTGTAACACTCTGAGACTGGAGGCAGGAGAACTTCACACAGAACACTTTTATTAATGACAGCGCACGTGGGCACGAAACATAGACATGCTAAACTTGAGGGTTTTACATTCAATGAGCAACACAACACTACACATGAGGGAGGGTTATATACACAACATGATTAGACTGGAACAAGAGGCAGGTGGAAACAATAACATGACGCAACAGTTTCATAATAAATGTGCTCTATAATGCTCTGTAATGTTCATATGATTCACACAGTAATTCTGACAGACTGTAATATGCTACAGGAAGTGTAGAAGGCGATATGACTTCTATTTTTTTCAGAGATTTCTTTCCACCCATGCCTACTACACACATAGACATACACCATCTGCCATATATATA
>BRDA01066820.1:1866-22600 GCA_036984385.1 Crenuchus spilurus | reverse complement strand
GTAGCATAATATACTCACACCCCCAACATTTTCTGTCAATCAAACCAGCAACTTTTTGCTGCCAAGCCTGTTTCTTTAAACTGTACATAACAGCTAAAGGCTATTATTGCACTTTCTATCTTACAAAAACTGTGCAAGGCTGATGTACACACCCAAAACACAGAGGATATCAACTAGCCATACACACCATGCAGATGTTGAGTACTGCTCTACACACACAAGCATGACACTCTGAATTAACCGGATGCTTCATTAGGCTAAGTACAATACCTTGCCGCAGCACAATATGCACTACAAACAACAAATAAACAGAACAAGTCCCAGAGTTGGCAGGGGGAGGGGCATATTCAAAATAGGGTATTCATCATGTCCTCATTGTGGCTTGTGATAGTTCTTTTTCCATGAACTGATGATGATATTTCTGATAAAACTGACAGATTCTGCATAACTAATAAACTGTGTGTGTGTGTGTGTGTGTGTGTGTGTGTGTGTGTGTGTGTGTGTGTGTGTGTGTGTGTGTGTGAGAGAGAGTGTGTGTGTGTGGCAAAAATGTCAAAACACACACCTTCAGTCTTCTATTTTGTACCTGTTCTTGACAGACATTGTATGCCCAAATGTTTATGGATGCCCACTTTAATTAATGCACCCAGCTACTTTAAGTTGCACCCATTGCTGACACAGATGTACAAATACACATACAGCTTGTCTAGTCACTCTAGAGAAGTACTGTCAATAGAATACGGCTCTCTACAGCAGATAAACATGAACCTTTTGGCACCATGTCTAATGTCAGGTGTGGGCTAGAGGGGTATAAAGCAATGGAACTACTTTTTCTGTTCTATCTAATACTTCTGGGTTGGGTTGGGGCAATGAGTTGAAATGATTTGGAGAGTTGGAGATGAGGTGTGGTAATGATCACCCAGCATTCTGACCTCACTAACTCTCTTGTTAAAAAATACAATCACATCCTCACAGCAATGCTCCCAAATCTAGTAGAAAGTCTTACCTGAACAATAGAGATAGTTACAGTTTAATATGCTTAATTTTTGAAGAAACAATGAATGAGTAGGCGTCTCAATACTGGTATTGACATTGTGTATCTGAATCAGATCAGAGCAGCAAATCTTAAAAACTATATTCACACATTGAAATATTCACAAAGATGAAAAACGTGAACATAAATAAGCATTTTTACTATGTCAAGTTACAAATCACTCCCACAGTGTCCACATTATCTATATGGAAATGAAATGAAATACTGCAGATAAATACAATCAAATCTCACAAGCTTTTCAGTCGAAAACACTGACTGCTCCTAAGCCTGATTTGTGCTCCTTAGCTTCTGAGTGCAGAGCTTGAACACATTTTTCTTGCATTTTAAACACATTCATTCATTCATTCATTATCACACCCGCTTAATCCTTATTAGGGTCGCGGTTAGTCCCCCACCCCCTCACTGGGCGCAGGGCAGGGCATTACACTATTCAACTAAGCCCAGGACAGGGCGCCAGTCCATCGCAGGGTGACACACACACACACACAGACACAGCTACGGACAATTTTTTTTTTTTTAGAGTACCCAATTCACCTGACCTCCATGTTTTTGGACTGTGGGAGGAAACCGGAGACCCTGGAGGAAACCCACGCAGACACGGGGAGAACATGGAAACTCCGCTCAGATGGGGAATCGAACCCAAGACCCCAGCGCTGAGAGGCAAACGTGCTAACCACTAAGCCACCGTGCCCCCCATTTTAAACACATAATTCTTTAAAATAATCAGTTCAGAAACCAGATTCAAATTTCTCCTGCAAGAATTACCAAGCAAGACAAACTATCCAGCAGAGTTCATTAAACTTTGATCATTGCAAAAAACAAGAAGTAAGTCCCACAAGCTGCCTGTGCAATGCTAAGGGCAGGGTTTTTAGAGAGGAATTAAGCTTAGCCCTGAACTAGACAGAATTTTGAAAGGACGGTCTCCTTTGAATGAAAAATATATCCATGACTAGGTATGTCTCTTGGAATCTGACCCTAAACTGACCCTAAGATTGATTTATGTTGCATAGCTGAGTACCACTAGTATCACACTGCTATAGTGAGTTGCATTTAAGTGGCCTTCTTCTTCTATTTGTATGTATTTTAACCAGTTCAAAGTAACACATATTCATTTCTTTTTCAATGATTTTGCCACACACAAGAGACACTCTCTGACAGAGTTAATCAGCTTATGATTATTCTGTAAAAAGCTGTTAAGCACTCATATATTTGGGCTAAAGGCCTCTGGTGCATTATAAATATAGCAGATGAACATGTCAGTCCAAACTCACTCTACTTTTGTTTTTATCTCCATCCTCTCACCTCACCTCGCACCCTGATTTAATTTGAGAATTGGGGAAACACAATGTTCTGCCATCACAGAACAACAGCTAAAAAAGAACCTTGGGCTTATTAAATTTTAATAAGGTTCTCCAGGCAACTTTCCCCTGCCATAATTGCTTTGTGTATTCCCCCTATGGGGACCCCCGCTCTTGTTTGTTATCAGCACACAGCCGTTGAAGTTGCAGCCAATGAGACTCTCTCTCTCTCTCTCTCTCTCTCTCTCTCTCTCTCACTCATAAACATGAAAAACCTACAGCATATTCCACTGCCCTAATTATTATCGATATTCTTCCTTTAAAACTCATGGCTTTCTCTCCCCTGGAAGGAACAAAACAGTGTTAACTGGAAATTACTGCTGCCCCCATTTCAAGGTAGCTTTTCAGTATTACAGGAAATGAGGGGCTAGTGAGCAGCATTGATCTGAATCATGTCTCCTGTTGATGGATGTCATAACAAAGTCAATATGATTATCGCACAAGTGTAGCTCAATACCCACATTTCATAAATCCCCTGACTGTTAAGAATGATGAATGAATCCATCACATGTCTGACCAAGCTTACATCACTCTGTACAGATGAAGAGTGTAGAACAGCATGGATGTTTAATATGTATGTCTAACACAAATACCACTTAACACACCTGAATTAATACCACCTCCCAACTCATAAAGACTGATATGCTAATAAACTTAATATGCTGTTTCTGTTTGACACCACTTTTTTTTTTTTTTTTTTTTTTTTACAAATTACAACAATCTAAAATGCTTCCCCGCCCCCAAAGTGTTACACAGACTTTTGTTCAGCACAAACTCGGCAACAACGGTGTCAAAACAGTAAGAGTGTTATAAATCTATAATCTGCTCTAAACTTAGACTTTCCAAAAAATCTATTTTCAGGTGTATTCATATTTCTAGCCAAAACTTTTGAGCTCTGAACTGAATAAACAGAGATGTTACCTACACACTGCTCATAGAAATTGTATCTGGTTTTATTTCTAAAGCTAAACATACATGAGGTGACATTGTCTTTCCTCAGCCACTAACTCTACATTGAATATTTATGAGATAAGCGTGAGGTGAAAGGTGAGAAGTCTTTTGTTCAGGATCACCTCAGGTGAAGGGTCTTTGTTTAGTTCAGATTCCACATATTCCATGGCCACTGTATGTCTGGAATTACCATGTCATTATCGTATGATTGACAGCTCTCATCTTTTATGAATGACAGAGTGCATCTTTTAGTGGGAAAATACGCACAGCTGTCTGAGTCGCTCTCACAAACATGTTTGTGCCTATTTAAGCTCCTCTTACAAGAATCTAAAAATATATTTTGATTCAAACTATATATATTTGAAAAGTAGACTCTTTAAGGTTTCTGCAGTATGTTTCTTTTTGTTTCTAAGACAAAATCTTGCAGAGTTATATAAGTGTTTTTGCAGAATTTTGTTAATATGCTGCCAGCAGGAAAGCCAACTCCAGAGGGTTAAACTCTGCTTGACTGGACAGCACTCTTGTTTGCACATGTGAAGACTGAGAACAACAATTCAAATTGGAGTAAGGGTAAACATGTGCTAAATCCAGTTACTTAGCTAAAATCCAGCTCTTGTTACCTGATTTATTAATCAGCTTTCAATACCTTTAATCTGATCTAAGATATCAGAGTATGCTGTTTATACGACCATTTCAATGATCAGAGAATGCAGAAATACAATAATGGTCATATTATTAAATGCATGTAAATGCACTCAGTGATTTGGCCCTTCCTCATGCCTGCCACATCCACATCAATGTTGCTGACTACAAGAAGTGATTTTATGCTTGCTGTCTTAATAATGGTGTGTAGTCAGGTGCTTCTGACCCTTCACAGCAGTGGTACAATAAGAATAAATTATATAAAATACAGACAATATGCTATTTAAAACATGTTGTTTTGCATATTCATGCTACTACAGGTCTAAAGCTGTTTGCCCCTTCTCTGTGTCTGTGACTCTGTGTATTTTTTTTGTAAAAATGTCACTGTGTATGCACATGGTAGCTTAGCCAGCTAACTTGGCAAGGTGACATATACTGTATAATTAAAATGCTTCAGCAAGAAACTCAAAATAAATCAGCGAGGTCAGGCCACTCCTGATATAAATCTTATCCAGAAACATAAACTATGTAGCTTGTTTCTATAAGACAAACTATAAGAGGTAGCTAGTTAACCTGGTATAACTGCTATCCCACATCATTAGAAGCTGGTGTGCTGGGATTGTCTGCTGTTTGGGACAGATTTATACAGCTCTTTAACAAAGGCAGCTAAATTACAATAAGAAATGTCATATGTAGTGTTATGAAGCTCAGTAGCACCACAACTGATCACTCTCTGGGTCAGAAAATCAATGCCTCTAAAAAATAAAACATGGCAAGTAAGAATGCTGACACTAGCTGAGCATCCAACATTTTCTGACAAAGAAGCGGGTGATGGAATTTTTCTTCAATAAGCCATAATGGACTGCTTAATGCTGCATTTACTGAAATAATTTGCTGGCATAATGTATGCATACAAAGTGGATGAGTTTGTGTTATAAAACATCTAAACTTGTAGGAATTTAGTTGGTGAATGCACTACACAGTTGAATCAACTGGCTGTGGACTTTATTTTGAAGTAACAAAATACAGGCATTTGGGCTATAGCTATTTTGAATTCTATGCAATGATTTATAAGATGTATAGGTGCAGCATGAAGATGCCCCTGCTTTATGCACTGGACACCACTGCTGCCTAGTATACCTCAGATCTTCACATATACCACTGTTCCAGTGTTATTGACTTCACCTCTATATGGTCATAATGTTTTAGCTAATCAATTTATCTATTAATCAATATCCATCTCTCTATCTATCTATTTATCTCTTTCTCTTTGTAACTGGTTTCACTGAATACCATGGTATTAAAATGCATTGTTATTACCGGAAAATAAAGGAAAAAGGCAAGCCAGCTGAGAATCTCACCCGCGCATGTGCAGCTCCGTTCCACCTCGGCCACTGGCACCATGGTCAAGCACACAGTAGCAAAAATGGCAGCGAGAAGTGTGACAGATTTCACCAGTCTCCATCCCCCTAAAAGTATCTAAACTCAGCAGTGACTACTTCAGATATCTGCAAAATGGATGTGAGGATGTGTGTGTGTGTCTCTCTGTGTGTGTGTGTGTGTGTGTGTATACTTACAGTGCAAAAGAAGGCTCTTTTCTTGGTTTTTTTTTTGTTTTGTTTTTTGTTTTTGTTTGTTTTTAAAGGTGACATTTTATACATAACTGTCATTAAAGACAGTTTCAGCTACAGTAACTAGTTTGTTAACCAAAAGTTTGTTATTTCTTTAAAATTCAGCGTTACATAATAATTTTTGTGAAATATCGATATAAATACAGATATATACCACAATATTTTCTGACATGGTTATCATACCGTGAAAATCTCATACCCTAACACAAACACACACACACACACACGAACACACATGAATCACACAATTAATAATGCAGGTATGAACAACATTTGTATAGATTGTAAAAGCTCTTTCTTGCCAGTTTATTACATGTAGACTTCATAGTTAAAAATATATTAACATACTTGTTAATATATTTTCTTTATGTAGGTAAATAATAAAAAAATAAAAAAAATATATGCAATTAAAAGAAACAAAAAACTGCAATGTAGTTCTTCCCTCAGTACAACAATATTTATATAATTTAAGACAGTCTCTACTGATTAGTTTAATAAGTGTTAAATTACAATTGAGAACTAGAAATCATCAGTCAGTAAACCACTGCTACTGGAGTTTAACATTAAAAATCTTAAAATATAAATGTAAAATAATATCACACAATACTTGTTTTCCACCTCATACAACAGCTATTGGCAATAACATTATCTTGCTTTCACAGATTCTTTAGGGACCCCTAGAACCATTTTTGTCATCTTTATTTTTATGAATGCAGTTTCAGAAAAATATAAAAACACAATTTCACAAAAAATACCAAAATCTGAAAAGCAAAAACTTTTTACTAAAAAAAGTTTCAAAAGTGCACATAAAGGTTAACAAGATTCTGGAATAATGATGAGAAATAGCCACTCACTCTCATTTTCTAACCTCTCTGACAGGTTCTACAAAAACAGCGGAGTACATACAGCCCCTCAGGTACGCGGCAAAAACACACTGACACACAGCCCTTCTGAAATCATTTGAGATATCTGTTCATTTAAAGTAAACAGGAAAATGAGGCTCTGCCACCATTTCCTGCATGCTGAAATTGCACACCTCAGGGTAAGAGCATGAGAGGGGGGAAATTAGGCTGCCTTGGTGATGGTGAGATGAGCCCTTTAAACATTGCAACTAGCAGATGGAAGCGAGGGGCTGTCATAACTGTGGCTGAGATAGAGACAGATCTGCCAGCGTGGAGCTGCACTCCAGCAGAGAGAGACATACAGTACCTTTAGAAGGAAGCTTGACTCATTCAGATTCATTCTTATAGAGGGACTGCTCTTTTCCCCAGCTTTCCAGGAAAATTCCAATTGATCTGCAATTGCAACTGTGTGGTCATCTTGCAGGATACTCACATAGTCGTGAACATTACCACTATCTACCTACCTACAGTACAATAATGATATTTAACTTTATATTATATTAGAAAAAAGGGACCATATTATAGAATCCACATTTTACACTTTTATATGAGTTAAATGTTGTATGTAATCATTAAAACTTTGATGCATTTACATCAACTTTCAACAGCAATTTAGTGCTACACATTCCCGCTTAAAGAGAATTATTATGCCTTTGAATGACATAATGCATCCAATTAATCTCTAATAATATTATATTTAGATCAAGCATCCTTGCTATAAAGTGTCATTGTAGTAATAATGATAATTATTTGCAAAACATATAAAATGAACATGTTGAAATTGTTAAATGCATGTGAAATTATCCACACTTTAGTTATATTAAAACCTCTGTTGTCTTCAATGTCTTATCAGTGTTTTATGTACCATGTCACTGTGACCATAGTCACTGCTGTGCTGGTTTGACTGTATTACATCAGTTCATTTATGACTGCAGTGCAACAAAAAATGGCCGCCCCACTTATGCTTTGTACGGAAGAAGAGCAGAATACAGTGACTCATTGCAAATGTGTTTGGACTTCTGCAAACAAAATGTCCTACATAACTGTAAGGAAGGTGAAAGTTTCTTAACCCTTTCAGACCCGGATTATGTTCCAGTAATGAAAAAAATATATACAAATGTAGTTTTATGTCTATAATGAACTCCAAAACAAGACTCAGTAAAAAAAAAATCAAATATAATATTTTATTGTCATTTTTTATAATGTCCACTGTAGGTCTTAACAGTTATAAAGCAATGCTATCTAATCTGAATAGTTTTATGGTTTGTTTGTATTTCCTTTTTGATCATAAACCTGGTCCATAAACTTTTTTTTTTAAGTTTTGAGAACATCCCTCATTATGAAAAATAGATATAATTTGGAACAAGAAGAAATTAGTCAAAATTATGGTTGCATTTAAAAAAAAAATAGTATTTCATATATACTATTATGTATACTACAAATATTTGCCAAAATAGCTATAGGTTCATTCAAAGTTTCAGGTACATTTTTAATTTTTATGAACAACAATGGGAGTATTGGAGTAACATTATTTAACAGATAGCTATGCTCACCTACTCTTGAGAGTCTTGCACTCTCTGCATCATCATCATCATCATCATCATCATCATCACCACTAACAAAGCTTTCAATTTCTGATATGTTTCCGGTGTCCATTAACTGAAGCACTTGTTGTGTTGTGTACTTGTGACGATGCTCAGTCAACCCTCATGGGAAATGACGGTACTGAGTCACCGGTCTGATAATGACCGTTGGAGGCGAATAATGGTGTTTGAAGAAAGAAGATGGTAGGCGTCGATCCTTTTCTTTGGTGACTTTTATTAGTGCAAAAGTGATAAAATACAAACGATAAACAAAACACTGATCGAAAAGAAAATAAAGAGTTTAAAATATCCTGGTTCCAAGCAACTCAGGTTTGGCTCAATACACACCACTCTGAAAAGAGTTAGCATGGCCTTCTCATTCAGTCCATCATGACTGCCCTGCTCTAGTTCAACCTCCCCATTTAAATGGTTAGCTCCTCCCATGGATTAAACCAGTGTAATTATGGGTGAACTTCTAGATTACAACATTAACATATAACAGTTAAATCACACTGTAATCTCTTAAACCGTTCTTCCTTCATCTGTGTATCACTATGTTTGCATAAACATTTTTATCTTAACTGCAGTTAACTCTTGTTCTTCTCTTTTACAGTCATAAGGTGTCTAAACTCCCCCCATCCTGTGTGGCTCGTGGATCCTGCCGAACTACACAAAGGTAAGTGTTAGAACCTTGTTACTCTTTTAGCTGTCTAGTGTAAACACACACAAGTTCCAAACAGCTTCACCATCACATCAGGTAAGTATTGCATCTACATCTTTGTTACAAATGCATGCAAATGGTGATTGGCACCTAGTGACCATATCACAGTACTCTGTAGAATAAATATTTTAAATCTAATTTTACACTGTATTTAACATATTATGTTTCTGTATACAATGAAATTGCATAGTATAGCTTTAACAGCAGCACTAAAAAAACATGCTATTAAGACCCACTGTCCACTGCGATGGACAAAATTAAAAAAAATCCTGTGTTTAACTTTCTGATTTTACAACTGATATTGAACTTTTTTATTTCACAAATCATCCCTTAAGAGTAAAATGAACTCACAACATGAAGAAAAAAAGTATTCTAAAATAAAAAAAAAAATAGTTAAAATGAGCCCTTACTCATTGGCTGGAGTGGATCAGTGCTAACTTCAGTGTGAAGCAAAACATAAAAAAAGGAAGAAAACATGTGATGACCTTTGCAATGGATGCAGGGTCTGAAAGGGTTAAAAGAATCATTACTGGTGATGAGACATGGATTCATCACTAGGAGCCTGAGAATAAACTGCAGAGTATGGAATGGAAACATCCTCAGTCGTCCACCAAGAAAAAGTTCAAATGTCAACCATCAGGTGGAAAACTGCAAACCACACTCACCCAGCACAACTCAGCCAAGAACAATTACATGAATACTTTGTATGTGCAATATCTGTATCTTTACATATCTGTATAATGCACTTGAGTACAATTCCAGTTTTCCGTACTTGTGCAATACCAGGGACGTGCAACTGCTGCTATTTTTCTGTTGTATTTTTTACTTGTAAATTTGTAGTTTTTTGTAACAGATGTGTATATATCTTTATTTTTAAAACTCAGAGTCTTTCCTATGCTGCCGTAACAATGCACATTTCCCCATGCGTGATAATAAAAGGCTATCTTAACTTATCTTATCTTAAAATTGATGCTGACAGTATTCTGGGTCCCGTGAAAGAAGCCATTAGAGGACAGAGATTCACATCTGATGAAGAGGTGAAGACAGCAGTACATGTGTGGCTCACAGCTCAGCCAAAAAGATGTTTTAATGTGGGAAAACAAAAGCTTGTTGATAGATGTACAAAGTGTATATAAAAGCAGGGAGATTGTGTAAAAAATAGTGTATTTGTCTTGTTTGAAAAAAGTCAGAGTGTGGATCCTTTTTGACTTATCGTCATAGTTGTAACTGATTAAGATGTTCAAGTTCATTTGTCTTAAATTTGGTATGGCATGTGGTTCACTATTTTAGGGTTTATTATAGTATCCTCAATCCATATGAGGCAACATCATCCCAATATTAAATTTTACATCAATATACCTCTCACCACTGCTCTCAACCACACTCAGCAGGGTCAGCACTCCTGCCAGGTCCACAGTCTGTCAGACTACTGCATGGAGAGTGAGCGGAGCTGTGGAGAATTGTGATGCTCATGTCTCTAACAGAATTCTCTCATTGCTCAGAGAGAATAAACACGCCTCAGGCTCTCATCCACAATACTGAGGGATCATAAAAAACATTAATATTCACAGTCAACCGTAACAAAAAAAAAAAAAAAAAACATTGTATACACAAATGTTATTATTTTTCTCCCCTTGTTCTTGTGTTTCTGATTTTTTTTGTGTTATCTGTAGAGAGTTAATTACACCATGAAAGTGTCCTTTTGCGATAAGCTGACTAGCATAGATAAGTACTAACGGTTGTCTCTCTTACAGGGGAGCAAGACTGTGAATAAATATTTGCAGGCAAGCAAACAGCATGTCTCACTCAGACATTCAGAGAAACAGCAAGTCATTTCTTTGACATACAAACATGAAAAAATAGGGTTTTGTCCAACTGTTTGAATCAGACAGCATCAGTATTTAATATATTACTCAAAACTTTGATTTGTTCTTTGGCTATGCAGTGCTTTTAGTAATAAAATATGCATACCTTGTATCTACACTCATAGGTGCTACACTTACATAGTTCATAGTTTGACAAGGTCAAAGTTGTACAATCACAGACCTTAGTCCATCTGTTTCTCTGCACAGTCTGTTAGCCTTCTTTCACCCTGTTCTTCAAAGGTCAGGATCTCCACAGGGCCAACACAGTGCAGGTATTGTTTGGGTAGTGGATCATTCTCATTTGGTGGTGTGTTAGTATATGTTGCACTTGTATCGGCTGAGAGCTGTTGGAGATTTTAAACACTATGTTCATTCACTGGCCACTTTGTTACATACACCTAACATGATGGTCCATCTTGTAGATGTAAAGACAGTAGCTCATCTGTTGCTGCACAGTTTGTTTTTGTCCTCTAGTCATTTTCTGGTGGTCAAACGACACTGTTGGCTGAGAAATCTTTGTTGGTTCACTATTTTCGCTCCAGCAGTGACACTGCAGTGTCTGACCCACCAACACACACCAACACACCACCACCATATCAGTGTCATTGCAGTGCTGAGAATGATCCACCACCCAGATAATACCTGAACTGAGGCTAACAGAGAAACAGATGGACTACAGTCTGTAATTGTAGAACTACAAAGTGCACCTATATGGTCAGTGGAGTAGATAACAATGAGAGTAGTTACAAAGTATGTGCACCTAATGTAATGGGCAGTATATATATATATATATATATATATATATATATATATATATATATATATATATATAATCAAGACTATGTAGAAAACAACTGAACTACAGATGACTCCCAGAATTTGTGGGGGATTGGTGGTATTTTATCATCAATACAAATTTCAAAACATGTTTATTAAAAGTAAATCCATGACCACTCATCAGAATTTTCTTCAATTATCATTTCCGTCTCATCTCAGGGTCACATACTGTTCTCAAAGCAGAAAAAATCCTTTAAAGACTATGTGGTTATGTGACGCTCATACTACAGAGCTCAGAAGACAACATTCCATCTTTGTATAACACTTATGAGAAAGAAGAAGTAGATTACCATATGACATTATTAGGATAGACAATCCCATTAAAATGACTCGTTCCTTTTCTGTAAAAAGTCTCAGTCAGTAGACTGAACGGGGCCAGTTTAGGGGACAAATGTGTGTTATGAGACATAAATAAATGAATTTCTAACCAACTTACCAAAAAAGACACATAATGGAGCTCAGAACTGGTTGTAAAAATATGATGTCCATTATAAATTAGTTGGTATAAGATTTTAAGATGCATATACAGTCATAAAAGCTTCTTTAGAACAATTCCATAAGAGAACGACTTTTGTTTCCTTTTCAATGGATGTTTCAGTTGAACTTTAAATTCATTAGTATAGAAACTTTACATTTTACATTTAGTAGATGATTATTTCCTACAATTAAATATATAGAAGAACATATGTTCATGAACCATTTGGGAATGTGTCTTTTTAAGAGAGTGTATTGACAAAAGTAATGCATTGAACTTAAATATGCACAACAATTCCATATTAACCCTCTGGAGTTGGCATTCTTGCCAGCTACACAACAACATTCTGCATTATTTTTATTTTTTTATTATACATTATTTTTATTTTTTTGCCATCTGTCATTCATATGATAATGACATAGTAATTCCAGACATACTACAGATTGGATTGCCAGCCGTGGAATGTCAACTGAACAAAGATCTCTCACCTGTTTCAAGCTTTAGAAATAAAACCAAATATAATTTCTAAAAACTACAATGACCAGTGTGTAGCAAACACCTCTGTTTATTCAGTTCTGAGCTCAAAAGTCTTAGCTAGAAATGCGTAGAGTGTTTTTCTGAACAAAAGCCTGTTTAACACTGTTGGAAAACAATAATTTTGGATGGGTGCAATTTGTAAAAACTACAGATTGTCTGAAATACCAGGAGGCTAACAAATATTTTTACTTCAATACAAAAGTGTATTTACTTTATTTATTTGGTAATAAATGTGCAATGTTCATGCACATATTTTAATTAAGTCATTTAAAAGCTTTACTTTTTCAGAGTGAACAACCCTCACATTTACAGTGTTTTTACCTTATAAAGAGCTTTTTCTCTAAACGGTCTGCAAACTGGAAGAAGGCGAGGTTAACCTTTCAGACTTAAAAGTTCCATTTCTCCAGCCATACTTCCTGCCCTTAACCGCGAAGGCCAGGTCCTGTCAGTCTGCTGTCCGCTGCTGAATGGCCATGCCACTGCTCACCATGCCGGATCGATGTTTGCTCAGGAAAGCAATGACACTGGAAGATCAGGCCTCAGCTCCAGCTCTGTCACTTTAGTGCCTAGGGCATAGGCACCATGCCAAGCAAACCCCCCACCTTCAACAGTAGCAGACTGCACATACAGCCTGCAATACACTAATAGCCAACAGAATGGCACTTACATCAGTCATGGGTAGTGTCATTGGCTCCTATGAAGAGTTATTGGTTTTGCTCAGTAAATGCTCTGTGGGACATGGATTATTATGGATGGTGACCTACTGTGCTTGTCTCTACACTGACTATCTTAAAGTTGAATGGAGACTCATATGCTAGCAGATTCCTTATTTAATCCTCTTTAATCCACATATTTAAAGGGGCCTTGCTCCAAGGGCACGTCACTAATGTCCTGTCTGGGGATCAAACCAGCGACCTTCTGGTCACAAGCCCAGATCCTTACCACTAGGCCATGGTTGCCCACAAAACATTACACTGGTTAAAGATTAAGATTAAGATTAAGATGAACCAATTTGCCAATGTGATTTTCACACAACGGAATTTGAAAGCTTTTAAAAATCAAGTTAACCTTAAATCAACATAAGGTTTCAATACAAAGATGTATTACAATTTTGGCAAAACTAGCAATTTGTTACAGTTTGACGTCTTTACGCCTATTCCAATTTGTATACATAATTTTGATGTTTTCCTGAAGTAAAAGTATAGTATTAGAACCAAATTATGCACTTTATTAAGACACATAATCCTTTTAGACTGTGTAAATTGCAGAAATATACAGTCAGTAAGGAAATGGAGACCATTCAGTAAGGACCATTCACAGAATCAGTGAAGCTTTAAAACATCAAATGCAACATGCAACTGGAATGCAGCATAAACTTCTTATTCCTGAATTCTTAAGAGGCCTAGACTTCTGTTTCTGAAACATGTCCAAAAAAGTTTCACCCAAATACTCCATTCATTATGCAAAGCTAAGCTTGGAAGCTTGAATCCAGTCTTTCAATTGGCTGCAAGGAAGTGGAGTCAATGAGTTTTTCTGACTTAGTGTAAGCAAGAAAGGGGGGACTAATTGGCAACATATTCAGCTACTCCTAGTCCTATCCTTTAAACCCTGTCTGCTATTGATATCTCTTGAGTCTGCATCTTTTTCAAACAGACTTCAGTACTCACAGCAAAGCACAGTTCAGGCCAAGCAAAAAGCTACCGTTTACCCAACTGGGTATACAGCAAAACTAACCAAAATAATTAAATTGGTGCACATATAAGTGCGACTGAATACACATGAGCACTGAAAGAGTTAATTCAGTACTGTTGAACCAGCACAATAGTGTATTAGCAGGTAAGTATATACAGAACACAACCACAGTGCTGAGCATTTGATCATTTTAAAGTACTCAACGATAAAGATTAACACATTCCATACTGTCATGATGTGAAGTGATTCTGCTGTAATAGCCGAGTCTTCCTGTTGAACAACTGTTATTCAAATTAATGGCCAATAAGCCTTGAATACCGAGTGCTCATTAAAATGGATAAGTTTGGCGCTGACCTTTTAGGCAGTAGAGATAGCGCAGATTCCTCTCTGATGCTTTCCGAGTTCGCATTAATTTAGGCCGG
Source organism: Crenuchus spilurus (assembly GCA_036984385.1). Classification (NCBI taxonomy): domain Eukaryota; kingdom Metazoa; phylum Chordata; class Actinopteri; order Characiformes; family Crenuchidae; genus Crenuchus; species Crenuchus spilurus. The sequence goes on along the minus strand of BRDA01066820.1, from coordinate 7,930 downwards.
CGAACGTCGGACACAGGAGGGCATTAATTCCGACAGTTTGTATCTGCGTGGTAAATGCTACTCTCTTTAAATTCCTCTTCAAAGCTGCAATTAAAAAGATCATGTAACTAATTGATGAACACACGCCTTGGCGAACAGGCGGTTTTGAATTAAACATGTTTGCTTATTTTCTCCTCCAGTGTTTTGAATGATGTTTGTTAGTCTTAGCAGATGTAGACCGATTTGCATCAGAAATGTAAATTCTGTCTCTAAGTAGGTTAGAGAGTGGAGCAGGGCGATTTTTGCCGAGCGCAAGACTCCTCGGCAGAGGAGATCAAATGGCAGAAAGGCTTCACAGTGTGGGCATGGAACAGATGCTTGGTTGGTTTTGCCCCTCCAGGCCAATGTCTCCATAGCAGTGACCTAAAACTCTCTCGTTCCTCTTCTATTCCTCCGTTTTAGAACACTCCTCCGCTGTTCCTCACTCACCAAGGAGAAAAACCTGGAAGGCATCTCACTATGATGTAAAGATCAACCTGGGAATGCTCACCAGGGAACTTTTGCTAGCAAATATGAGAAAAGTGGTGTTCTCTTAAAAAAGGTCTTACTCACAAGCTGTCAAAACACACTTAGCTTTTAAAGAAATGCCCCTCCCACTTGCTTCCATCACTTTTTCCCCCCCAATATTCTATATATAGCATACTCCATCCCCACTCTAGAGAACCACTTCCATCAGTAGGTTCAGTAGGTTCTCATCTTTCTGTGGCAGTCAAGTCCCTCTGTCCCTGCCATTCCAGTTCAAGGTCAGACAGTGTGTGCTAGAAGCCATGGCGGACACACATTTCCTCTCTTAGCCTCTCCTGCACAGGTTCTGAGGCCTACTGACATCTCCTCACTACTGAAAGGAAACACGAGCCTTCACGTCATATCCAAGCCTTTGTAATTACCGTCATTTGTCAAGCGTGTACATGATTTATAGTCAATTAAAACTGGCCCAAAAAGGCCCCATGCAGCCTGTTGTGTGTGGAGTGAGTGATTAATGCAACACAATTACAGCTGTGAGAGTGGTGTGATCTACAGAGGAACTCTGCTCCATGCTGGTCTTCTGTATTTAAAAGAACGGCTCAGCCAAAAATCATATTTGCACAATTCTCATCTAATTCAGACAGACTTGATCAGCAGTGTTGGGGTTAATGTGGTACAAAGTAACACATTACAGCAATGTTTAAAGTACAGTTACAGTTAATGACCTATTACATTGCTTATATTTGTTAATCTCTATATAGATAACAATATTAGTTATGTGTGATATATTGTTTATTGTTGGTCCTTGTGCATAAGTTGCACTCAGGTTGTCTGTTGATACGTATTTATTTTATAGTCCCTTAATAGTCCCACAGTGGGAATTTTTTTCCTCTGTATTTTTCCCATCTGTGCATTTTGCCCAAACACACACAAGCAGTGGGCAGTCCTGTACACAGCACCCAGAGAGCAATTGGAGGTTAGGTGCCTTAAGTGTTTTCAGTTATGACCTGCCCAGGGATTGAACCAGCGACCTTCCGGACACAAGACCAAATTCCTACCACCAGGCCACTGGATTCAGTAGGCAGTAGGTATTGATTTTGAATCCAAAACTTGCTTTTCTGTGCTCTGCAGCTTTTGGGAAGTAATTTTCTTTTTTTAGTGAACAAAACAACTATTTTGGATGACTCCTATAAAGCATTATGTAGAACGCACTTCAGTTGGTTACTTTTATATTCCTTTTATAGTCCTATTTAGAGATGTCCTGCGGTACACTGATGCATTTGAAGCAAATGGGTAAAAGACAACGTAAATAAAATTGGTTCATTGAGAGATAAACTTTGCAGACATCTGCCACTGAGCCTGAGCCCAGGTACTACAAAATGACATGATTTGTTTCTCTGAGCAAGAATAATGAATCCATATTTTCATTTTAAAGTAGATCTTTTATTAAATAAAGGAGCCAAGGTTCTGCTCCTCTATCACATCCATTTACTGAATGAAAGAGTGTTACAGTGGTTTGAAGAGTCTCTGGGTGTGTGCATCTGTGTACGTAAAGGGTAGATACATGTGTATCATCTTAAAGCAAGCAGTTCACATCAGAAATGAAACAGAAGAGGAAATGCATGTGCTTTATCTAATTTATTTCAAACCAGAAGGCCAAATGCTTTGGCGTGATGTAAGTCAGGCCTGATGGAGAGACAGGAGAAAGAGGCTCTGCCAGGAAAGTCTTCTTCACTTAATATGGTTAATAAGAACTAGGCACTGTGCCAGGTCAGAACAGATCTTCCATGGTGATGTTTGTTCCGCATTGTAGAGTACGTTGATAATGTCACAGGAAGTCAAGGTTGGCCTATTATACAGTAGGCAAAGAAGCCTTAAGTACCTCAGGCGCCATGTATAATGCCTAGATACAGATTCACTGCTGGCAGCTTTGTTATATAGTCTGATTCTAAGTGATGCAATGTTGAGTAAATGTCAATGGATGATGGTAAGTGTTTCAAGCTGTAGAACAGAACTGCTATATCGAAGTATGATGTAAAAAGCTAAATATGTATCATTTAAACTTCAAGTGAAGATTTCATTTTAAATGTAGTTTCTAGAAGCTGATTTTCCTGTTGAGCAGTCTTTGAGCAGTCATAGGACTTCTGCAGAATAAAAAAAAGCAGTACAGTGGTAACCCTACTTACGAGTTTAATCTGTGCAGGAGCTGAGCTCGTTAGCTGGTTTGCTCGTTAGCTGGATACATTTTCCCCATAAGAATACATGTAAAACTGATTAATCCGTGTCAGCCGGCCAATATACAGTATACTTTAATATGCTAAATAATGTGTTTATATGGGTTTTTTTTTTTATAAACGAGACAACGACGTGCTCGTGTAGGCTGGCAGCTAAGGAGGACAGGAGGACGGGCGTACGTGTATGGCATGGTTACACTTATATGAAAAGTAAAAGTAACATTTATCTAACTTTCTTGTTCACTACCTTTTGCTACCTTAGCGTCGCTTTCACTAGCACTTTCACTTTCGGTCAAAGGTATTGACTGACCTCTTCTACGGTAACATCTAGGGGATGCTACAACCGCAGCGCCTCTATCGGTTTGGCATAGTTGAACAAATTTAGGCTACTCGTTACTTTGAATTTTACTTGTTACCTGGAACAAAAATATTCCGAGATCTCGACTCGTTACATGGGATGCTCGTAAGTAGGGTTACCATTGTACTTTGTAAATATTTTATGATATACCCCATACCATGGGTACCTCATTAAAATAGATTAGTTGAACAGAACAGAACCTGACATACATAAAATCAGGATGACAAATTTGAATGTGTATTTTCTGTAGATTTATGTCATTATCTATCTATCTATCTATCTATCTATCTATCTATCTATCTATCTATCTATCTATCTATCTATCTATCTATCTATCTGTCTATTTTATGTTATATTTTGGAATACATTTAGCAATAAAAGTATGTATTTGAAATTTTTGTCCATGTATTGTGTGTTATCTATCTGTAAGATTGGAGTTGCTGACGAGGAGAGGGAAAAGGGGAGGTCCAAAACTGTGATTTTATTAAACAAGACAAAGCAAAGCACTGTGGCTACAACAAAAAAACAAAAAACAAAAAAAACAAGGCTGACATCCAAAGACTGTGACTGTGGCTATGTCAATACTGACATTAATACAGAGTAACAAAGAATGACCGACAAGGACTATGGAACATGACGTTACTTTTAAACACAAACTAATCAACACGTAGAAAGGGTAAAGGCTGTGAGTAATGAGACAGACAGATGTTAACAATGAACTTGACAGGACAAGACGAGACTAAGGGTGTGGACATGATGCAGGCATGACATGAAGCATACACAAATCAATCAATAAATCAATCAAAATTTATTTATATAGCGCTTTTTACAATGGACATTGTCACAAAGCAGCTTTACATAATCAGTATCAGACATTTTGATTCTAAGCCCGATGTGAGCAAGCCGAGGCAACAGTGGCAAGGAAAAACTCCCTCAAGGCTGGAGGAAGAAACCTTGGGAGGAACCAGACTCACAAAGGGGATCCATCCTCCTCTGATCAAACTACTGATACTGGTAGAGATTTACATCCTTAGTTAAATGTAACAAATGCACGTGACAGGACACTGTGGCGTGGCTCGGGATGAGGCGTCAGGTGGAAATTCACGCTAATTAAACACGAACATATACCTTTTAACTGTGTTATACTTTATCAATTCGGATGTCCCTCATCTGTCATCAGTGGTCAGATTCACCAAAATTGTCTGCTGTGCAATTATTTCAATACTGTATATAGAGTAACTTTTGTGGCACCTAGTATTTTCTGACCTTAAAGTAAAAAAAATCATTTTGAGATTATAAGACTTTGTAAGGATCCAGTGAAGCTTTTAATAATTTATCTGCACTTTACTGCTCACTATTTGGTCTACAAACCAGTTAACGATGTTGGCCATCACTTGTCATCTTCTGACCAATCGATTCTTTGTACAACAGATTATTTTGAAGAAAAGATTAACTCAAAAAACTTCTCAGGCTCATTTGAATGGTTGCAAACTTTAGTTGCGGAAATGTCGGTATTCATGTTCGGTCTCGGATCTTGCCAACACTTCTCATTTCCTTGAGGTGGAGAGGTCTCAAAAAAGTAGGGATCTATGGCATGTCCACATTCCTGCAGTGGTGGGATAATGTCCATGTGAAATTGGAGCTGGTGCTGAATTAACGGCGGGTAGAAGACAGGATCAATCTCATTGGCTTTTTCATAAAATTGCGTTCCATTTTCTCTTCTTCATTAAAGTGTGGGGAAGAGATATAGCTATATCCAACTGAAAGCGGAGCTCTGAAAAACTATCACACCTCAGTGAACCGCACCAATACTCTGAGATTGGGGAACACTCCATTTTATTTGATTTTCTTTTTAGTAATATAAAAAAGACTTTAACCTATTTGAGGGAACATTGCATCTCTGTTAGTGCTTGCACTTATCAAAGAGGTTAACTGAGAAGAACTCTATTTCTCATTTGAGTTGCAGAATTCGGCTGGCTGGCATGAAAGTAATCATGTTTTAATTTAGTTCTATTCCCTGATGGATCTTGGCTTACATGGCGGTTTTGAAAGAAAATAAACCGAGAAATAAAATGACTTCATGCTCCATGGACATGCGGCTGGTGTAATTAGGGGTCTAGCAGCCACAGACATGCATGCTGCTCACAGACTCAAGGGGTCACTTGAGGACATGGGCGGGACGGAAAAGATATCCTCATCAACATTCACAAGGGCTAGCTTTGGATTCACCTGAGCATTTTTTTTTATTTGCTTATGTGTTATACATTATTCATGAAATCTGGCATGCCCATATGGAAATAACAGTAGTTGTCCAGGTATAAGATTGTGCATATTGTATGTTGCATTGTATGGGTTTTGCACAGGAGTATGCCATACAGACATATGCTTGCACATGGAAGCATACGTGACAGGAATATAAATGTGTCATAATTCACATCAGTTCTAATGTTTCACTGAGCCTGGGTTGTTACTGGGAGTTCAACAGATTAATATCCCTGACCCAGGCTGCCCAGTCCAGCAGAGGTGTTCACCCATTGACTGCCTCCATCTGCATAATTACAGAGCAAGCCTGGCCCAGGAAACAGAGAGGATCATCACATTTACATAAATCTGCATGTGTCATCTGCACAATTAACCACTTGTGACACTAGCAACGTGTCTTCAGCTCAGCTGACATAAATCCTGACTCCCTTCAAACCCACATAAGGCAAAAACATTCCCTTAGTGGAAGTGCATACAATGGTCCAACATGAGCCCTATAAGCTTATATATATATATATATATATATATATATATATATATATATATATATATATATATATATATAAGTGGTAGTCACAACGAAGGATTGACCTTTCCAAACAAAGTGTCTTCACACCTACTGAACCTCAATGTAACACAACAAATTCACAAGGGAAATAAAAAACCTCGATATATATATATATATATATATATATATATATATATT
>BRDA01066816.1:0-22062 GCA_036984385.1 Crenuchus spilurus | reverse complement strand
AAGGTCTGTTTATATAACATTTGCTGTGCAGGTCTGAACATGTTACGTCAGTTCATTTATGACTGCAGTGCAACAAAAATGGCCGCCCCACTTATGATCTGCACAAACAAGGGATTCATTACAGGAAGGTGATTTTTACCTGAAGAGGTGAAGACATAAGTATAATGTGTATGTATGTACAGTCAGAGTGCAGATAATGTTTGACTCAGCTTCATATAACTTTTTTAGACTGCGGGTGCTTATGACTAACCTCCTGTAGAGGCTGTTTGCAGAGCGGACAGCGGAGGTTGTGGTCCAAACTCCTCTCGATACAGTTCTTACAGAACGTGTGGCCGCAGGGTGTGGTGACCGGCTCATAGAACAACCTTAGGAACATTAACCATGTGACTTTGTTAAAACATAGAAGCTACATACGTAATCCTGGTTCTGGAGGTCCGGACCCTGCAGAACTTTATCCATAATCTTACACTTCTGAGCCAGGGCATCCTAGAATCCAAAGAGGTAGACCTCCAAAGCCAGGATTGGCCCTTATCTAGCCTACTGACTCATACTCATTCATGCCCACTAGAACAATGACTGAAACATATGCCCAACTCTACATTTACTACACAGCGCAAACGATGAGAATGATGTAAGAGTATGAGGAGCTTGTAAAGAACTGACCTGATGCAGAGAGGACACTCAAAGTCAGACACAGTGAGAACATTGAGGGATGACTCTCGGTCCACTCTACATTTACCTAAAAAAGAGGAGAGAACAGAAAAAAGTGTGTTTAGTTACACGAGGATTCGCCATCAGCAGCAGCCCTGACAGAGCTGAACTAGACGTGCTCTCTCTGGGTGGGTAGATGGCGCTCTCTCCCCATCACTCCCACTGTGATGCTGGCTCAGGTGTCTGTTAGCTGATGTATCAGAGCTGGCGATCCTGAGCTTTCCTCCGAGCACGTCGGCTGGCCAGCGACGATGGAGTTCAACAAGACGCGGTGGCTGACTTCACATGGATCAGAGGAGGCGTGTGCTTGTCCTCACCCTCCTCACCCCCCACATACACGCACACCCCAGTGTCAGCATTGTGAGTGATTGGGGTACCGCTAGAGAAGGAGGGTTAATTGGCCTTTAAAGTACATTTGAGAAAAAAGTACAAAATTCAACAGTCCATTAAAAATACCCAGAAAACAAGGGTATCAGCAGTTTGTTTGTCCTAGTACTAAAAGAAGGATTTATACTACATGCTGCAACATTGCTGACTCTGATTGCATTCAGCCACAGCCGCATGAGGTACTGGTATTTAGATCTGGATCATAACAACTTATCAAGATACAGAGAAAACATTTCCAATGTTCTGCAGTCTAAATATGAGGGGCTTTATACCCCTTTAGCCAGTGCCAGGCTCGTGTGCGGCTGCTCCCCATTCTACTGACAATGCTTAAGGCCTATATGAATATAACTGCTTCTGTACACAAATAGTCATGAATAACTAACACTAATGATGATCTGGTGATGTAATCGTGATTAAATAAACTTCAGTCGGTTGAAAAAGACTGTGTTCATTTCTGATGACTAATATCCGCGGCTGTAGGAGTGGAGGCCGGCGCCCATCCAACTATCTCCTTCCGTCACCTGCCACGAGACAGTTATCCTCATGGACACAGCATGGGACATTGGTTATTTCACCCTGAGAATTGCAGAGATCTGTGTACAGTAGTCACTCATTTATCGCGGGGGTTACCCTATCCCCCCACCCCCCAATATTGGAATTTCCATGAAGTAGGAACGCATTATTTTAAGGCTTTATAAACCCTTCCCACACTCTTACACATAACCATTTCCCACTCCCTTAATAACTTTTTCCATACTGTACATGCACAGTACCTTTTAAAAAACTGTTCATAAAAATGTTTTAAACTCTTAAACCTAAATCATTTAAATAACATGCATACAGTAATTATGTAAAACATTTGATCGTAAAAATGTTCTCCCTTCCTTCAACATGTTGAGAAGCTCAAGCTTCTCTTTTATCATCATCAGCATCTTTGGGTGGCTTTTTATATTTTATATTTATAAAGCGCTTGTTACAACTGATGTCACAAAGCAGCTTTACAGGGTTAGTAATAATAAACACCAAATCATTAATCCATAATAGTGAGCAAGCCAACGGCGACAGTGGCAAGGGAAAACTCCCTCAGATTCACCCATCCATTGACAGGACAGGAACCATCCAGGACAGGAAGAAGTGTTCATAGTGTGAGCGTACTGGATGACAAACTCCATTCAGAAGACACAACATGTTGGACATTTTCAGCACATCAGAGGTTTGTTTCATCTAAATGTAATCATCAGATCTGCATTAATATTCAAGTTATTCACCACCATTTGTATAAAAAAGCAAACCCTGTGTGCTGAACGATAATTCATAAAATAAATGCTCTATAATCCTCCCACCTGTCGTCTGTCTCTCCTCCTTCCTCATCGTCAGCTCATCATCATCCTCGCCTGTGGGTAGGAAGGACACTGCCTGGCACAGACTCAAGCAACACTCCGTACTGGTGTCCTGCTTGACTTTTGATGCAGGCTGAGTCTGCCAGGGAGAACAAGAGAATAAGATGAGCCAGTCAATCAGCTAATGGATGTAATCGACTGCAGGAAAAGAAGAAAAGCGCCTCAACTCACATCTCATTTTAGTAACCATCAGATTCTAATGCCTTCTCTTCTAACTGGCACTTCCTTGGCACGGCAGTGGTTTAGTGAACAGTACAGCTGAGCTGGCACTAGATACAGTAACGGGAACCTTAACTGGCAAAAGTTTATAGCTTTATTTTGAGAACGTGTTCACATTTGACAGATGTTTTGGAATGCCAAAGTCCACATACTGTAAGATCTCAAACCTTTCAGCTGTTAAAGCGACAGACTTTATATACATTCGATACAGTCATTGGTTTAAAACATTTCGGGGACAAACGTGGGTTAGAAAATCCATCCATCCATCCATTATCTTACACTTAATCCTGATCAGGGTAGCGGTGAGTCCTCCATCACTTCACGAGGTGCTGGACAGGGTATGACACTATCTGATGCCAAATCCATCACTGGGCACCCAATCACCGCAGGGCAATTTAGAGTACCCAATTCACCTGACCTCCATGTTTTTGGATTGTGAGAGGAAACCCACGCACACACCAGGCCATTTGGTACAATTTTGTTGGTCTATTCAAGACATAAATAACACCACAGCCAAACGTTATGCGGGTTGTTTTTACCCAAATTTCCCCTGATGTAGTAGTAGCCAATCAACCTATCCGTTAGGACTCTCCCAGTCACTTGTAATGTCTCTGACTCTAGGAGGGTGAAGACTAGCATAGGCCTCCTCCTGCATGTTGTGCTGCTGATACATCATCACTGGGCAGCCAGAAGAGGAAAGCGAAGGATCCCCCGCTCTGATACATCAGCTAACAGACACCTGAACCAGCAGACATTACTTAGTAGTGATGGGGAGAGAGCGCCATCTACCTGCCCAGAGAGAGCCTGGACAATGATTGCTCTCTCAGGTCTTGACGGTTGATGGCAAGAAGCATAGTGCCAGCGCCTTAATCCACTGAGCCACTCAGGGCCAGGTTGTGTGGTTTTGATGCAACAGCAGTTAAGTGGGTTTATATTTGTGTAGGTAAACTTGTACAACCATCTAAATGACCTGTATCCGTATCTGTACTCAGAGTGGACATGGCCCAAACAGGAATTGGGCGTGGTTTAACAGGAAGTGGGTGGGGCTTAAATTAGTACATTAAGTCTGAAGGTGCTCTGTGTGACTGGCCAATCACAGATCTGAAGACAGTCAGTTACCCAATGAGGATTTTCCTTCAGCACGAGCACAGATATTGATGAGTTTTACTCATATCATGCTCGTACTCGTCAAAAATGCTTTATCCATACCGGATACTCATCTGAAACCCTAAGCAGAACAAAAGTGAAGAGAATCTCAGAAAAATGAGTTTGGGGGTCATGACACATTCATAGACCGTGGAGAGATTTGCATGTTAGTGTAGTGTAGATTGTATTAAAGGGGATGTGTTACACAAAAATCACATTTTCAGCGTTTTAACACATATTTGGGAATCTGGAGTACCTACCAGCCCAAAAACTGTGAGCAACTGAGGCTCAGACGGTTTTTGTGGCCTGTCTAGGTCTGCGCAAAAATGGGACCCTCCCCCTGATGATCTAACTCCTCCCACATGTTAGAACTGCTGTTAGCCATTTTTTTATTTATACAGAGATTCAGAGAAACGTTAAAAACTGCACAGGATCAGAATAACAGGATTAGGATTATTTTTAATTACATGAATAGGTGAGTGAAAGTGTGTTTTCTATATTGTGTTTATGTTGCTATGTGGTTTTCATAGACTGGATTTGCATCTCCTAAAGTGTAACTTGTGGCACAGAGGTATAATATGGGACCTTTAAAGTCATTTCACCTGCCCACAGTCTGCTCTCTCCTCCTGCTGCTTCAGACCCTCACCAAGAGATGGGCCCACAGAGCTAGTGATGGGGCAGGGATCCCTGAGATACTCGGCCACAACATTCAGGATGCGGGGGGCCTCCTCGGGTACAGCCATCCCTTCAGCTTCCAAAATCTGAGAAGAGAAGCAACAGGACAAATCTAATAAGAAGCTCAGTCAAGACAGTGTTTGTACCAGTCAGACAAACAGCTGGGCTTTTACTTAAAAGTCCTGATTTTAGTGTTGACATGTAAGTTGGCGGCAGTAAAGGTGTAAAGCAGTGGTGTCCAAACTACGGCCCATTTTTAATTGGCCCGCAAGAAACTTTATAAATAGCATAGAATATGGCCCGCACGTCAACTTTTGCTTGAGTGTAGTGCACTTCTAAGTTTTAACACCAGGGGGAGCTACTGTTGATCAAGGCAGTTGCTCCACCAAAAAGAACGATCGCAGAAGAAATTTACTAAACATGGCAGAACCAGAGAGTCAGCTGATCTCATCTGATGCAGATTTGCTCCTTGATCAAGTGACATTTGTCCGGATTTTTGGCACGAGTGGCGTCGGATCAGCATGGGTATGTGGCCCTCAGTGAAAAAAGTTTGGACACCCCGGTGCAAATCTCTAAATGGTCCGAGAGGCTTTAGGTTGTTTGGAATAATAAACTGCAGTCCTGGGAAAGCCAGGAAAACTGTGTTCAAGTCACTCAACAGCTGGTTTGAAGAGAAATGTCAGCATCTAAGTGTGTTGGTGCTTGACTGACCTTCTTAATCTGGTTCTTTGCAGGAGTAAAGTCGGGCTGCTGCTTCAGGCAGTGGTGGAACTGGATCAGAGCTTCCGTTTTCTTTCCCTTTTCCAGCAGAACGCTGCCTTTCTGAAAGAAACCCTACCCACAATGCACAGGAATAGTCACAACCAAATTACACCGAGATAGAATTAAAGCTCATGTATCATCACTGTTACACTCCTCATATCTCTACAAGAGCAGCAACGTTTAAAAACTTCATTCCAAAACACTTTTTGCTAAATCTTTTGTTTGCTTGTTCATCAAACGCTGTCAGAGTGGCTCAGACCAAGAAACAACACTCTTTACATTGTTTACACGGTTTAGAAACCATAAAGATACACCGTTTAAGGCTCCAACTACTGTCGTGTCATAACAAGACATCACAAGTGTCAGATTTCAGTCCCTGCATCCGCGGATTGTTGTAAACATTACATCACACATGATGTAACAGACCATAGAGGCCTACTGTGCCGTAACCTTTAACTCCCATAATGACAGTCATGGCATTATATCACAACTCGGATAACACAGCAGTAGAACTCAGGTCAATCGAGCAACATTAACAAAAACATGCTACAAAAATAACATCTGCCCTGAACGTTCTGTTGACATTTATCAGACGTTTATATCTCCTCCAGGCAGCGTCCTTGTGATGTGGTAGTGATACACTTGATTACATTAATAACTGATATGACTATTCATGTTAACCACAAAAACCTACAAACTTGGCTTTTAAGGACAGGTGAGAAGGATTTTACTGCTAAACGTCTATTTTTAGATGTTTTACAAACGCAGACACACTCTGCCTGTTTTTTTACACTATTTTTATCCCGGCTGTGATACGAGTGCTGGCTCATCTCATTTTCAATGCAGATTGTGATTCTGGTCAGTCCTGAAGGTCAAAGGTCAGTCCTGAACGCATGATTAATCATTAATAACCAGTCTGCAATATTTTCACATTTGTTGAATACGTTCATTAATGAAAATAAGCACAGAAACCTATTTCACAGCACATTGTACAACGTTTGTTAGACATTTTTGCATGTTGCAGCTCTCTGTAAAGGCCAATATCACAATAAAAGTTAACCAGTGATCAATTGTGCAGCCGTAACCTGCAGTATACACAGTAATGTATACATTTAATGTTGATCAGTTTGGTTTAAAGCTCGTGAAAATCAGAAATCCAGACTTAAATTATTAGAATTTCATTTGTAGTTAAATTACCATTCAGACGGTATCAACATTAAACGGCTTGAAATGTTATTTTAAAGGTAATTAATATAAAATATGACAGCAAATCAACTCTGTTAGTGTTTCATACCCACAATGAGTCTTAAATGATCATGTAAAACTTTATTTAAAAGTGAAAACATGCCGTGTACCTTTCTGAATGAATTTATAAACACAGAATATTATAAAGGTTTTCTTAATTGTTTGAGATGCAATTTTATATTTTTATACAAAGTTTAGTTCTGTTTATTTGCTGAATTTAACTTAATTGAACTTAAACAGTTGACTTGATTAACACTGACAAAAGACTCAACATGTCTCAGATATTTCATTTTGACACCTGATTGGGTGATTTCTGCTGGACTGTGCGCAAACCTGGCAACCTCCCAGAACACAGAAGAGACCAGTGATGTGTAAGTCCTGCAGTTCATCAATCAGTTACACGACTACTACAGCCTCCATGTTCATCTGTCACTACAAAACCCACAAAGGAAGCGAGTGGCTGCCTTTATTAGCTGGTGGAATATTAGCTACAGTGCTGACGTCACATTTAAGTGATGTTAGACTTCACTGCATTTCACTGTGAGGACAAAACCGTCTTTAAGCTCATTTAAACGTGGAAACTGTGAGAGAATTAACTTTAAGCAGAGTCTCCACTTGTCTGATCCTCATCACAGCAACTCAGCACTTCCTTGAGACTTGAACATTAAGACGTGACACTTGCAGTTTAAGTCATGAGACTTGTGCGAGATTTGTATTTTAAGGCTTAAGACTTGCTTGAGACTTGAATGTTAAGACGTGAGAGTTGCTTGTCTTATACATTAAGACGTGAGAGTTGCTTAAGACTTGTATGTTATAATGTCAGACTTGATTGTCACTTCAACGTTGAGTAGTGAGATTTGCCTGAGAATTGAACATTAAGACGTGTGACTTGCTTGAAATTTGATTGGTAAGAGATAAGACTTGCTTGAAACTTGTAAGTTAAGACGGCAGACTTGCTGGTCACTTCAACGATAAGACATAAGACTTGCTTGAGACTTCATCGTTAAGACGTGAGACTTACCTAAGACTTGAACATTAAGACGTGTGACTTACTTGAGATTTAATCAATAAGACATGAGACTTGCTTGAGACTTGACCGTTTTTAAGACATGAGACTTCCTTGAGATTTGATCATTAAGATGTGTGACTTGCTTGAGACTTGTACATAAGACGTGAGACTTGACAGAGACTTGAAAATTAAGACATGAGACTTGTTTAAGAATTGAAAATAAAGACGTGAGACTTGCCTGAGACTTGAACATAAAGACGTGAAACTTGCCTGAGACTTGTACATAAGACGTGAGACTTGCCGGACACTTGAACATAAAGACGTGAGACTTGCCTGAGACTTGATCGTTAAAACGTGAGACTTGCCTGAGACTTGATCGTTAAGACGTGAGACTTGCTTGAGACTTGATCGTTAAGACGTGAGACTTGCTTGAGACTTGATCGTTAAGACGTGAGACTTGCTTGAGACTTGATCGTTAAGACATGAGACTTGTTAGAGACTTGATCGTTAAGACATGAGACTTGCTTGAGACTTGATTGTTAAGACATGAGACTTGCTTGAGACTTGATCGTTAAGACATGAGACTTGCTTGAGACATGAGACTTGCTTGAGACTTGATCGTTAAGACATGAGACTTGCTTGAGACATGAGACTTGCTTGAGACTTGATCATTAAGACATGTGACTTATTTGAGATTTGATCATTAAGACATGAGACTTGCTTGAGACTTGAACATTAAGATGTGTGACTTGCTTGAGACTTGTACATAAGACGTGAGACTTGACTGAGACTTGAAAATTAAGATCTGAGACTTGTTTAAGAATTGAGCGTTAAGATGAGCATGTTTTTGCATATGAAGGCATGTTTAGGTTTAGGAATGTGATTATAACTGAGTGCAGTTTTAATGTATCTTGCACTCGTCATATTTACCTGCTAGTTTGTCAACTTTGGTGCAGTGATTACTCTTCTGTTGTAATGAGATGTTAATTTTGTGTGACAAACTAAGGATATAAGTGTGAGGTTTCACGCTTTACCTCAGTCCAATTGGGCCTGGCACAGCACACTTCCTCCAGGTCACAGAGGGCATCTGAGAAGCGACGGAGCCCCATTCTCGCCTCCGCCCTCCACAACTTCAGACTGACATCATCAGGAGCTGGATGAAGGCAAAGAGAAGAGAGAAAAACTAAAATATAGACATTTCGGTTAAATGTGTTAATTTGGAGATAAAATGTGCATACTGGCACACTCCATCATGCTCTCAATAGCACAGCCTTGCACAAGTGATCCTCCCACTCTGTTGTTTACACAAGAGAAAGTGCTTCAGTGCTGGAAACTGTAACACATTTAATTGGACTTGGATCATGTAAGTGATCTACATCAGAACATAATAATCACCTGGTCCTCACAAGGTCTTAAAATGAGGTAAATACAGATTCCACTGTGTCACTGTGCATTTAACAAAATGTAGGCCAGATTGCAGAAGCAAGCTGGGAAAAATTAATTGCACCCTTAGTGCTTCCATAGGAATTAAGAGGGTAAGTATCAGCCAGGTCATCAGGAGGTGTGAGCACCTCTGTAAAAGCAGACGTTTTGGCAGTTTGCTGGTCTGGTGTGTTCAGGTGTTTTAACACAATGCCAAGGATGAAAGACATCTATCTGGGAAGAGTTATAAGTTGGGATGCATCGAATATTTGGCAACCAACACTGCAGCTGAAAATGGCAAAAACACAGCTGACTTAGTGAAAAGGCTGAATAATTTATACAGAACACTGATGACACTGTTACCTTTTTTAGTTCTCAGCTGTAGACCTGAACCAGAGTGTAAGTTTACTGCAGTAACGTTAGTTTAATGTTGGTTTAACACTCAGAATTGTGCTTTTCATCACCAACAAAACACAGATTCAGCAGCACAGTTACAATTTGGTGCTGAAATGGAAGAAGACAACAAACTACAAGCACAACCTTTACTAAACTACACTTGTTATGATGAAGCCAGAATACAGCCGCTTAGCTTTGTGTTTGTGCTCCCTGCTGCAGTGTTAGGGAGCGTCTCACAATTAGCAGAAGAAATGTGAAGTGTTTCAGTGTCTGTAGCCAATGACACTCACATTAAACACACAAAACATCCATGTGACTTACATCATTCATTTTAGACATTTTCATCATTTTATTAAATATTAGTAATAATGTAACACACATGCATCTTCATACATATTCACATATTATTGTCTTGTTGAGTCATTTTTCTAAAATGTGTTTTATGTATAAATATAAAAGAATAATCAATTAAACTGTTCAGTATTTGGCCAAAAGTTTCATTTCAGTGCCTCTCTAACAAGTCCATAATTCTCCAGTGTTAATTATTCCTCAGACTCTACAGACCTCATTTAGCTGTTAAATGTTTAGGTTTGTGACAGTACACTTATAAAAAGACTGAACATGTATGGCTGGTTTGGAAGAGTTCCCAGGAGAAAGCCTCTTTATTCTAAAAACAACATGGCAGCACAGTTTGCAAAGTTGCATAAACCACAAGACATCTGGAACAGTGACCTTTGGACAGATGAGGTCAAAGTGGAGATGTCTGGCTGTGCAAAAACCACCATGATGATGATCTGGGCTCGTTTTGCAACCACATACCTGGGCACCTGGTCAGCCACGAACTCCTCTGTGTACCAAAGTATTATAAATGTAAAGCCACCTGCTAAAGCTTGGCTGACATTGTGTCAGACAACGATCCCAAGCACACCAGCAAATCTAAAAGAACGACTGAACAAGAAAAAGTCAAAGTCCAGACCTCAAACGGACCTTCTGGGGCGGGACCTTAAGACAGCTGATGCGATGCAAGCTGATGATTATTCGGGTGTATTTAATTTAAGCCTGCTTCTATATTCTGGTCCGGTTTTCATTAAACAAATGACGACCCGGCAGAATCTGTTCTGTGTTGTAGGGCTGCCAGTAATGACTGTTTTTCTATCAGTTAATCGGACTTAATTACCCATTAGTCAATTAATCTAAATGATTCAATTTCCTCAAAACATCACTTAAGGACCTTTTATTTTGATGAGTAATCTGTTGTGTATCTGCTGTGTTTACATTCCTTACACAGAGACCTGTGCTAAAATAATACAGAATCTCTTCGGGTGATCGTGCATCGCACTAGTGATGCTGTAATGCCATCGAAGCTTTGCACAGCGGTACAAATCACCTTTCTGTTCTGTGCTAGTTTGAAATGTTTCCATACTTTCGACACCTTGATAGCATCTCTGACTCTTTTTTTAGACCGTCAACCAATGACTGGGCCAAAACAACTGACGCCATGCCGGCAGGGTTGAGGAAAAGCATTTGAACGACAGTGTTGTGGAGCATTGAGAACACAGTAAACACAAATCAGCATTTTCAGCATCAGCATCATCGACTACATCAGCCAATCACAGCACTGCTAGTTGTGTTCTCCTCTTTTAGGACCAGATTATCTTATTATTATGTCCTGAAAAGCAACAGGGAGCAATGTTCAGCAAACATGGCTGCGTAAAGGTAAACACAGGGGACATATAACACTGTTACACATTAACATGAGGGTGTGGCCAAAACTAGAATGTTGGCATTCCTCGAAAGCGCTGCATAACCTTCTGCACAGCTCTGACACAGCCATTA
The DNA here is from genome assembly GCA_036984385.1 of Crenuchus spilurus. NCBI lineage: Eukaryota > Metazoa > Chordata > Actinopteri > Characiformes > Crenuchidae > Crenuchus > Crenuchus spilurus. The sequence goes on along the minus strand of BRDA01066816.1, from coordinate 10,854 downwards.
CATACACAGCTACATAATTACCATCAGGAACAAACAACACTGTCATACGGTGAGGTTACACAAGCCAGACAACACACAGAGGACTGAACTCACACAGGACGCTGCTCATAACTAGACTCCAGCTTCACAGCAGACTTTCACAACTAACATGTAAGAAATATCAGTAACCAAACGATGCTCAGCATCAGTTATGTCTCGAGGCAAACCAGCAGTGAGCAATATGGCTAAAATTTAAAACATGCACCCATTGTCAACATCAAGAATGATACAGTAGTCCCTGTACTGTCAATATCAAAAACTATACTGCAGTCAAATTGACTAAAATACATTTAAATAGTACTGTTTATGCTAGTAGACGCTTGTGTTTAAGGTGGTAGTAACTTCAGGCTCCTGCAGATGGCGCTGTATGAGGATGATCAGGCTATATATTTTCATTCACAAGCTGTGAAACCCACCGGTGGTCCCTGTCCAGACCTGTATGACTGTACACTTCATACACCTGCACATTCAGCTACTTCCTTCACACTCTGACCTTTAACCCCCAAATACAGTCCAGTCATTAACATCTGCTTTGTGAGCCATTTTACACACATTCACTGCACTGTACCCATGCAATTTGCGGGGGGGATAGGGGGGTTATGACCCCCCCAATAATCTGATCCAATACCTATAACCCACCCCCAATAAAGTCACATAATTTCAATTTACAAAAACATCTTTCATTAATAACTTGTTAATTTTCTTTATTCGTGATCAATTTTGGGTAAAATACTAGCATGTTTAATCATTTGGTAATGTAACCCCCCCTTTCCCAACAAAAATTTGGTATCATTCAACCTCCACCAAGCAGCAGCGCTCGCCGTTTGCAGGGTTGCCAGGTTCGTGGTTTTCACACCAATTTAGACTTGTTTGAAAATCCAGGCACAGGTGAAAATTCAAGCGTAATAAAAAAAAATAATCCCTTATAAACAAAATACTAAGTCGTACACTCATAGTTGTTTTGCCATTTGCTTCAAACGTGTGACAGACATATTTTGGGCTAGTTTAAGCTTCTGAAGGGTGGGTTTTAGACTGACTTTGGACTGGATATTTTTGCTGGACCTGGCAACCCTGACCGTTTCACTTGCTTGTGCAAGCAGCTGCTGGGGGAGTGGGTGTCGTAAGAAAAAACGAAAAGAGCACCAAAAAGTGGACAAAAAACATTTTTTCATTGTTGGCCGACAACACCTTCTTGTAAAAAGCGGAAAAATCAAAATGAGGTAAATGTTTATGTATTGTTAGCTGATGACTGAATAACTATGCCGCTGTGTATCAGACACACTATGAATAAACGTTAAGGTATTTTAGCTAGCTCTGTTAGCTAGCTCCGCATTTCTTAATTGTTTAAGGTGCCGGGTAAATACAAAGAAAGTTAAATAAATACATAGTAAAAGCATTACAATGTATTTCTAATACGGTTAACCCAAAATCTCCTGAATCCTTTTAGAAAAGTAAATGATTTAATAAATAAATAAATATGCAGACAGCTCAACCCCCCCAGTGTTGGACCCAAAGTTACGCCCTTGACTGTACCACCTCTTCTCATCACACACCCTGCAGGTATTTATACCCTGATCATCATCATGCAGCGCCATCTGCAGGAGCCTGAAGTTACTACCACCTTAAACACACAAGGTGACTAATCTCTTGTCCTGATAATGATACATAATCATAATGTCTAACTATGTCAAATCATCCAGTATATAATTGTTAGCTGATGAAATGCTGCAGGATATACATTTCATTCAGAAGTCTACAGGATGTCTAAATCTGGGTATGTTCTCTGTAAATAATTCATGCTAACCCAGGGATTACATGTTACAAATGACATGTTTAATAGCCAACAGCATTTTTAATCCACTTTCTCAGCTCTTTCACCTGCTAATAACCACCCTGGGCTTATGAAATCAGAAATGCACTCAATAATCAGGTCACATCTTCAACTGCTTTCATGCGTGGGAGAAAACTGGCACACACAGAAGCTTTATCTAGATTAGGCTTCAACAATCTACAAACAAGCTCCGATCCAGCCAAAGATGAAACGGCAGTACAGCATTTCTGTGTGAGAACCCAGACTAAAGACGGTCCCTGTACACATGTTGGGCTGAGGAGAGGCTAATCCAGTTTCATTTGGGTGACTTCTTCATTTGCATGCCTGCACGTCATCTACACACCTGAACTTATGACGTTACAGCTGATGGAGGCAATAAATTTACAGTCAAAGCACTGGGTTAATTGTTCAGGGCAGTGTTGTGTTTTTATTAGAGATGGCACAATGCCACTCTTTCTTTTCTTTAAGAGTATTATATGTCTTTAAAAACTACAAATCTTTAAACTGAGCTGTTCAAAACCATCTAAGGCTACATTCACATTACAGCCATGTTGCTTAAATCAGATGTTTTGCTCAGAACAGATTTAACTATGTTGACGGTTCACAAATGTAAGTGAGCTGTATCTGTAATGTGAAGCAGTCTGTCCCTGAAACGGCGCGCATGCGCACATTAACGCGCGTATACACGTCGCCTTCGTCACTAAAAACGCAAACGTCACATTTGCAGGGTTGCCAGGTTTGCAAAAATACACCATCTGGTAAAACTACTTATTTGAGGGTTTGCAGGGTTTTTACACTAAATAAAAGAATAAACTGAATGAGAAAGTGATATTTGAAGAAGATTTACGTTTTAAAGCTCATTGAAATGTTTGTGTCACTTCAGATTTTGGGTTATTTTCGTGTGACTTTCTGTTACAAAATCAGTAGGATGTTTGGGCGATCTGGCAACCCTGTATTAGTGAGACTGATGTTAGTAAAACAGAGGTGTTAGTAGCTGATGTGTGATGGTGTTTAGCTCAGGAGGACAGTAAACAGGTGCTGGACTGTACATGATCAGGTGAAGAAGGTGAATAAATGCCAGCTGGCTGTTTTTACAGCGACGTGAGTAAACGAGAGAAGCCAACGCTGCTTCACCCACTACACGCATGCGTACAAGCAAAAAGACATGAAATCTGATCTGACTGTCACATTCAAGTGTCCACAGATCTGATATCTGATCTAGAACCACATATGAAAGTGACTCACATCTGATTAGAAAAGAGGGGATTTTATGTCCATACAGCCTAAAAACATCAGATCTGAGCCACTGAGGTTGATTCATATGTCAGCTCTTAACCCAGTGAAGCTGCTGATGCTGTATAAACTCTGCCTTTACATTTCTGACTGATCATAAAAACTCTGTAGATTCACTTCACTGTTGTAGTAAAACTGATATAGTGTCGTTGCTCTTCAGCTGAGCTGTAAATCAAACCGGATCAAACTGATAACCTCGTGCTCACAAGGCTGGTTCATTAACCACGAGCTTGTCCTGAGGCAACACACATTTGGGCCAAATTTGGGCCACTTTTATACTTACTGGCAAGTGTTCTCTGGGCCAAATGTCATGAGCCAGCTTGACTTGGGTTACAGCATGTCTTATATGGGCCAGACATAGACCCAATATCATGAGGTGGGCTCAACTTGGATTGCAGAATGCGTTATGTGGACCAGACATGGGCCAAATATAATGAATCAAGCTTAACTTGGGTTGTGGCATGTGTTATTAGGCCAAAAGTGGGCCCAATATCATAAGCCAGCTTGGCTTGAGTTGCAGAATGCATTATGAGGGCCAGACTTAGACCCAATATAGTAAGCCAGCTTGATTTGGGTTGTGGAATAGATTATGTGGGCAAAATACCGTGGGTTACGGCATGCGTTGTGTAGGCCAAAAGTGGGCCCAATATAATAAGCCAGCTTGACTTGGGTTGTGGAATAGATTATTTGGGCCAGATGTGGGCCAAATACCATGGGTTACAGCATGCGTTATGTAGGCCGAAAGTGGGCCTGATATCATAAGCACACTTGACTTGGGTTACGGCATGTGTTATGTGGGCCAGACCCAATATCATGAGCCTGGCTTGACATAAGCTCAGTTCAGGCAGCCAAATCAAGGCTAAATATGGGCCATTCATTCAATGCTAAGTGGGTCATAACATTTTCAGCATTACAGAAGTGTATCCTGTGCTGGACAAGCTTACACAAGACAGAAAAGTAGAAAAACTGTCCCGGTTCAGCCCAAAGCTCAGACCAGCAGTACCTGTGTTGATCCCATCCTCTGTCATCCGCAGGGCTTCTGTAAACTCGCGTGTTTTCAGCTTCTCCTGTATGTGACACTTCAGTGTGGTCTCCTCTGGGCAGCATTTCTCGACGATGCTGAAGAGCAGGACGTTGTTTTTGATGCTTTTGGCGTCTTTCTGTCTCAGCTTGTCCTTGCAGTCTGGACACCTCGCCGGCAGCCAGGCGAGGCACCTCCGGCACAGCGAGTGACCGCAGCTCACCGTCACCGGCTCACACAGCAGACACCGGCACACCGGACAGTCCAGTAGCTCCATGGCGCGCAGATTTGGGCTTTTACTCGTGTTATTTGTGAAAAAGCAAAGACGGGCGAGGCAGGGACTCACACAGGCTGAAGTTTCGTCCTGTCTGGCATGTTAAGCATCGCTATTTACACTTTACTTACATGAGCAAGATCCATATAACCCAGCGTGTCCAACACAACAAACTACCGTCTCCCCCTTTCCCAGCATTCTGAGCAGCCCAAGCAGAACAGTTTTAGCCTTAAACACACCGTCAACGCCTGCAAAACATAATAAAACACCGCATTTTATTTTATTCACAGCAGCGAAATCTCTCCGTAGCGCTCAGGAGTAAAAGTTGTAGCTCGCCGCTATGTTACATAAATAAAAACCACGTGACGCTCGAGCCGCGCTCCTATTGGCTGACGCGCCCTGTTGTGAAACAGCAGCGTTTGGGTTTCATAACTTTGCCTCACTGTAAATGTATGTAGTTCAGACACAACATCTTAATGTATATCTATATAGAACATGATTTTTTTATCACATATAGTATCTGAGAAGACATTTTATTATACATTTTTTTCAGTTTTGTCAAAATATTATGACCACCTACCTAATAGTGGGAATAATCATGCGTTGTTCATTAGAGATCCACTGGTCCTCTGTACCATTCATCGTTTCCCTCTGTGAGGCTATGCTCAGTACATTTTCATTACAGCTCTTCAATATTGTCAGCTTCCAAGATGCTACCACTCTTAACGTGGTACCCTTTTGGACACCAGTCACATCACGTTCTTTGTCCATGATGATGGTTTTACACTTTGCTACAACTGACTAGTGTGCTCACTTGTTTATACATGCAACAAACCTGTCACAATAAATATCAGGGCACACCATTATACATAAATTGACACTACGGCCCCCTAGATTGGCAGCAAATTCTGGGTCATGCTGCTTCGCCATTAGTGATTAGTGATTAGTGACTGTTAGCTGGGCTCCTTTGGCTGCCCAGCGATGATGCATCAATGCTGCGCTTGGAAAAGAAGCGGTGGCTGACTTCACATGCATATGAGGTGGCATATGCCATATTAGTGTATTCATAGCTACATTAGAAATTGGCATTATACCTTTATAACTTCTCACTTTCAGTGCCACTAGATTTGTATGTACCATTAACTACACCTTGTTCTTTACTTCTTATAAAAGAATCCTCAGAGACTCTTCATCTGAAAAGTGCATTTACATAAGCCTGGACATGCAGTTACAGGTTGTATAAGAGATACACTTCCTCGTTTCAAGCTGCCGGCTCTTATAAAAGCAAACCACTGAAAACATCATCACATAACCCTGTTACGTACCACACAGCACTGACTTTGACTCCTTCTAGAAGGTCATCATGTTTTAATGTGCAAACTGTACATGTTTGTTAATTCAACCCTGAGGCACATTTCATAGAGACATGAACACTTCAGGTTTACGTCTTTAATGCAATGAGAAGACATTACAGGAAGATCATGTTAGTTTCTCTACATTCTGTGCAGGGTTGTAAAGGTGATTTAATTAGGTCAAACCAAACAGGTTCCCCCCACTGATGTGTGGATGTAGATGAAGTGTCTTTTATCCAGTCACATGTGTGCTGTGAACTTTTAGAAGCAGGACAGTTTTGACCAACAACAAAAACAAATAAATGAAAAACAAAAAATAAAGAAATCACGCTGCACCTTAAGTCATTTCATCAATAATGCTGCACATGGCAGCATCTTTATCCCACACTTTTTCTCTCTTAGCTGGGGGCACGTTTTTGTCCATTTGTCCTGCCATACAGCTAACCCCAGCCTCGTCTAAATCCATGGGCTCAGTTTTCAATCTGGACTCCCCCCCTGAGCCCAAGCCTGAGCCTACAGTCAAGCCACTTGCTCCAGCCCCACTAAAGGCATCTGGCTGGGGTAAATCATCAGGTAGTGAAGCGAGACAGTTCTGGATCATCTCCACCACTCGCTCCAGGTGCTTCTGAAAACGCTCGGCCGTCTCCAGCCTCTGTCTCTTCTGCACCTCCATCATCACCCGCAGCGTCTCCCTGGCCTGATGGGGACGATACTCGTTGATTAGATGGTGCATGTGAACAAACAGCAGTTTCAGATCCTCCAGTTTCTCTTCCCGTTTAATGCTGCCAGGGCTTTTAATGAGAATATCCAAGAGGTCCAGAAAGTTAACCAGAATGGACATGTTGAGCTTCTTCAGTTCCCGCTTGTGGTCAAACTGCATCGGGTGCAGACGCTCAATGCCCTGGCTCTCCAAGGGCCGAATGATGAGGTCGTCACACTGAAACTGATTGCCAAACATGGAGTAAGTGTCCCGAATTGGTGGAGGCGGTTTTGGAGCCAGTCCTTTCCGTATATTATCATCTGTGTACTCCTTGATATACTGCATTGGTGGCAGAGGCAGGGCACTGACCTGCTGTGGCTCACCCATTTTGAGCACCTGGTCAATGAAAAGAGAAATGAAAGTCATTAGATGTTTTGCTAACATGAATAAACAAATACAGCGGTGCTTGAAAGTGTGTGACTTCTTTAAAATTTTCTATATTTCTGCATAAATATGAACTAAAACATCATCAGATTTTCAAACAAGTCCTAAAAGTAGATAAAGAGAACCCAGTTAAACAAATAAGACACAAATATTATACTAAGTGAAGGCCTCTCTCACATTGGCTAATGTTAATGTTCATGAGTCCACCATCAGGAAAACACTGAACCACAATGGTGTGCATGGCAGGGTTGTAAGGAGAAAGTCACTGCTCTCCAAAAAGAACATCGCTGCTCGTCTGCAGTTTGTTAAAGATAAGGTGGGTCATACAGCAAGACAACGACCCTAAACACACAAGTGGTTCTACCAAAGAACGTTTAAAGAACAGTTACTGAGATGTTTAGTTACAGTTATTGCTGTAAAGGGGGGTCACAGCAGATACTGAAAGCAGAGGTTCACATACTTTTGTCTCTCACAAATATGTCATATTGGATCATTTTCCTCAATAAATAAATGAGCAAGTCTAATATTTGTGTCTCATTAGTTTAACTGGGTTCTCTTTATCTACTTTTAGGACTTGTGTGAACATCTGAGGATGTTTTAGCTCATATTTATGCAGAAATAAATATAGAACATTATAAAGGGTTCACAGACTTTCAAGCACCACTGTATGTAAGACAACTTCAGTACAAGCTGGCAGCAAATGTATTGTTTTAACTACCAAGATGGTTAATTAATCACAGACAGATATAAACACACTGCTTCTTCAGGAGAGGTTGGAGGGCACAAAGGAAAAAAATAACAGTAGCACTGCAATCAAACCCCTTTTTTTATTTTACTATATTTCTTTTCAAAAACAGGCTGTATGCATGTCTGGTAGAAACTCGTGTTTCAACCAGGTAATGTAAGGGAAGCCTTTGGGTGACTCCTAATATTATCCTCATAACTGCATTGCAAATCTTCACATACAAACTTCATAAAACTGTAAATGTGAATTTTTCTGCCAATCATTAAAATAGACAAACACTGATTTTAATAACACACATTTAAGCACAGAAATGCAAATAAGCATCCATTCAACAGCTGTGACGGATGCTATCTGTCAAAAGGTGAGTCTAAATGAATTTACTGACTAGGCATAAATCTTATTACAAACCAGGCAAGTTAAACTCCCAAGCAGAATAAAATAAGTAAATGTAGCTTTTTGTTACTGGCATTCTTATACATTTATACACAAAGTTCAGTCCAATCAGTGCAGTGATGCAAATAATACACACAAACAAAAAACCCAGAGACATATGAAATGGCAATGATAAAGACAGACATATACAAAATACAACAAAAAGCAATAAAAACACAAAAATTCAAGAACGATTTTAAATATAAGACTACCAGAAAACCTTATTCTAACCTGCATAGCATACTAAAAACCAGTCTTCCCAGATGTGTTCTCTTTAAACTATTGATAAACTGACATCATTTATGTTCGTAAAAACTCTCCAACTCCCAGACAGTCATTCCTGTAGTTATTTAAACATTGAGGAGACATGTTAACAGACATCCTGATAAACTAATCCAATCCTAATAGAGTTTATGTTTTAAAACATTTAATATTCCACACAATTTTTATTCAAGGGAGGTCGAAACATCTTAGCCATCTGCAAATACATGTTCATATATAAAAGTATAAAAGTTCAGCAGTTTTTAGTTTTAAGAATAGTATTTATTAATATATTAGTGTGTTTATTGTAATAATTTAGACTAAATAAATAATAAAATATTAACCAGTCTGAAAACCAGGGTTAAATATGTTCTCTGCTTACATTTTAAGCTGATATAAAGCTGGTTAAGCTGGATAGCTATCTGGGTAAACTATTAGCTGTAGCGTTAGCTAAAACATTGTTAGCCTGTAGCTAATGCTAACTAGCATCTGAGCAGACTTCAGTAAAGTGGACTTTTAAACGCCAAACACAGAAACGCGCTCAGACTCACCAAAACAGAGAGGAAGAGTAAAAATAAATACGCACCAAACACGCGGTCTAATGAAGCAGAAACCTGAACAGACTCTGATCAAAAACAAAACAGGCCCGCATCGCGCGGTACCGTACACAAGGAGCTCTGTGATTGGACAAGGGGAGTCAAGAACGACACATTTCATTGGTTTACGTCACTTAAAGGTGTAGTTTAATACTATTACGACTACTTTTAATACTACTACTACTACTATTACTACTACTACTACTACTACTACTACTGATGATAATAATAATAATAATAATAATAATAATAATAATAATAATAATAATAATAATAATAATAATTCCGAACATATATAACTGTGCATTTGAGGTTTCCTTATTTCTGTAATAATAATAATTGTCTGAATTATGTGGATAAATAAAGTATCTGTCTATCAAAATCTTACAATAAACAGCCACTCAATTAAAATCTATCTATCTATCTATCTATCTATCTATCTATCTATCTATCTATCTATCTATCTATCTATCTATCTATCTATCTATCTATCTATCATCTTTTGATGGTATTATGTACTGTAGATGGTGAAATATTAAAAGTGTTCACAATTTTAAATTGAGGAACATTTTTATGAAAATTAAAATTTAAAAATTTAATTTTTTTTCAAAAATTGATGAACTTCTGCCCATTTTTACTTCTGAGAAACTCCGGCTCCAGCTGTTTGTTATTTTTAGTACCACTTTTACAGCCTTTTTTCCCTCTTTTTCCAACTTTTCTTAGATGTTTCTACCATCAAGTTTTAAATGAGTTAATATTTTTCATGAAATAGTAAAAAGTCTCACTTTCAACATCTGAAATGTGTTCTGTATTCTATTGTGAATATGAGATTTGCAAGTCATTCTGTGTTTATTTACATATACACAGAATTACACACAGCATCCCAACTTTTTGGAACTGAGGTTGCACTTAATATTTTTTTCTTTCTGTTTTTTTAGACCCTGCTATAGGAGGACAGTGAGGTTCAGTTTAAAATAACAGGTGACCTCAGCAGGTAATGAATGTTCCTGCAAAAGCAGTTTGTCTGATGTTGCTGAGGAAGATGGATGGATGATGTCCATGAGGGTGAAAGTTCTCTGCTCTACAGTGTCATATTAAACATAAAATATGTAGAAAAAGTTGATTGTTCTTTTTAAAATGTATTTTTATTTTATCTTTATTTAAGCAGAGTAGTCACAGGGAGGAGGAGCTGAGGAGCAAAGCAGACAAAGGCACTGACACTATGATTTTTAGGAATTTTACAAGTCTTGGCAACCATAAATGTACATTTTTTGTTACAAGCTGCCCCTCATTTTCTGAACCTTTCTTATGTTATAAACAGTTCCTTTTAGTGATCATTATTTTTTATTACATTTTATGTTGATTTACCTCTTTTCTGTTTTATCTGTTTATAAATAAACTTTCCTTGTTGTGTACATGTGCTTCTGTCTAATTTATATAAATAAGTTTTATGTCAAGCTTGTAATAACAAGGAACCCAAAGTGTTCTTTGCATGATGAAAGGGTTCTTCATATTAATGTGGAATGTGTTGTACAAACCGGATTCCAAAAAAGTTGGGACACTAAACAAATTGTGAATAAAAACTGAATGCAGTGATGTGGGGGTGCCAACATCTAATATTTTATTCAGAATAGAACACAAATCACAGTTCAAAAGTTTAAACTGAGAGAATGTATCATTTTAAGGGAAAAATATGTTGTTTCAAAATTTCATGGCGTCAACAAATCCCAAAAAAGTTGGGACAAGGCCATTTTTATCACTGTGTGGCATCTCCCCTTCTTACAACACTCAACAGACATCTGGGGACAGAGGAGACCAGTTTCTCAAGTTTAGAAATAGGAATGCTCTCCCATTCATGTCTAATAC